>CAKAOI010047156.1:993-15312 GCA_916701655.1 Sebastiscus albofasciatus
GAAAATACATCATTAGAAAGACGACACCCAAAAGTGTCTGAAGCTACGATGTCTGTGTGTTTCCTACTGAGATGAACTCACATCAGCAACGGGTCTGATCCTTCTTTCTCTTCCTGACTGATATAAAGACCAGGAGTCACTGATAAAACACATCAGGTCAGATAACGGTTCATCTGTGTGGAACATAGCTACGTTAGCTAGCTAGCCAGTGTTGGTGACGTATATTGTGGGAGACGAAAGATGTAGTTCACTAAACTAAATGACACTACAACAAACTGAGACTTTCTTGACTTCCAAAATTATCTTTTAAATTGACAATTATCATATGTGTAATACATGGCGCCATTCAAACGGGATCATTCAAATATTTGTCTCTCTCCTTTGACTACCATACATATTTCTGAAATAAGGTCCCATGGGGTCCCCCGGAAGGGGAAGGACTTCGCCTCTCTACAGAAATAAGTTGTTTCTTTGAAGTTCTGATTGGAGATCTCTTTTCCTGTTGTTTCCAGGAACCCTGGTCATCAAACAGGAAGAGGATGAAGGAGATGGAGAGAGCTGAGAAGCATGACTACTCTATATGCAAAACTACAACCCCCTTCTTGAAGAGTCTTCCCTTTTTAAGTTTTCTATGGTTTGTCTTGGTGCTTTTCTTTATATAAAATGTTTTTTTACAGCAGCATAAACTTTGTTGTAGATGGACAAGCACAAGATGACCAACACTGGGGGCATGGGACGAGAAAGAGGTTTTGATGAGACCTTAGTGGAAATACATGATAAACACATTTCATAATGCAACAGCATTATAATTTTTTTTCTGAAGGATATTGACACTAATACTATTTTTTTTAAAAAACTGAAAAGGAACTGTGGGAATTGGTTGTACAGTACTATTTATGGGCCAAAACACTTTTTAGATTGTCCTGGATTTTATATGCCTCTTTATGTTCCTCTAGCAAGAACTAAAGCACAGTAGCACACACTAACTAGTGAGCAGAGACATTTGTGTGGACCAGATGTTGCTCCATGCTGCTGGACCTTCTCTAACCTAATAGGAGTTAGCTGTAAGTACCTAACACCATCCTCCCTCCATATCATCAACATGGAATATTAGCTGTACTATGCTACATTTACATCATATTGGACTAAGTAGTGGAGCAACTGATAGTGAGAAAAAGTGACTTGGAGTGATACATTTTAGTGTCAACCACAAATGAAAATCCAGCAAATAGTTGCACCTTGCCGTGGTACTTAAACAGCACACTGTAGTTGTTATCAGCATTCAGGAATACGCTGAAATCCGGGTCTATTACCAAACTCTGACTTCTCAGGTAGTAAGCAGTAGTGGCATTAAAATAGGAGGTTAAGTTAGTGTTTACCATCCTCCTCATGGGACATGAAGGGACAGTCTCCAGCTATGTTGCAACAGCCTTTGGGCAGGACTGATAGCTGAGAGGGAAAACGTACATGACCAAAATGCATCTGCAGCTGTGTTTGGCTCTGTGTTTGATGTCATGTCTAAACTTTTTGAACTTTTTGAAGGGCAGACACTAGTCTACTGTATTTTACTGTCAGTTTTGGATCCATAAATTCCACTTTGTTCTTGTTCTTTAAGATGTGATACCAAGGTTAATGCATGTAGCATGTCCTCATTTAATTACATTACATATTGTCTGTGCAAAACGATTGTCATGTTTTAAATTATTTAGGCACGTTTGTACATACAATTGTGATGTGTTTGTTTTTTTTTTAATGATTTTGATATTTGAAATAAATACTATTCAAGTATATCAGTTGAAGCTTGTCTCTCGAATCTTGGTAATATATGATAATATGGTATAGAATAATTTAGTAGTTGGACTAATGGTTACAAACAGGAGGGTTTTTTTTATAATTCAAACCAATAGGTTATGTGATTGGCATATTTTGTCTCTATGAGTTGTCCCTGTTAAACTAAAAGTTAAAGAAATAATCTTTTCATTCGAGTATGTGAATAGATTGAATGTATTTTTTTTCAATAGACTTTATTTTTAATTTGTGAACAATGCAAAGATCAATTAAACATACATAGGTAAACACTACATATAAAGGAAATGAAGGGATACATAAAAACAAGCATAAAACACAAAACATGCCAGGGGTTAATATAAATAAATAAATAATAGTAACTTAAGTAAAAACATTAAAATGGGAGCACAAACTCACCATTTTACTAGCATTGAGTTTTTTTGCAGAAGACATTGTCTTAATATATAGTTCCATTTCTTTCCTGAAAACATTAAAGTGAGGTTTAACTCTTTCAAATCTGCATTTATGAATGTAAGACTTTGCGACAATGATAATGAGATTGATTCGAAAATACTCTTTGTCATATATTGTGTTGAACCTTGAAATATATTTAGACCAGGAGAAGTTCAAAATCACAGATTATATCTTCCAAGATAAACCTACAGATATCTTGCCACAGTTTATGGGTGTGTGTACATTTCCAGAACAGAGGGACAACAGTTTCAGTGGGGGAACCACACACAAGGCAACAATTTAAAACAATATCATTTTTTAATTTAACCAAAAAAAAGACATAGATTAAATGTAACCTCCATAAAAACACTTCAGAGCTGGAGAAACTGATAGCGCACCAATGAAACGTAAGTCCAACCTATCGCTCTCAGAATCACGTTTCTAATTGGCCAACGGAGATGTCAATCACAATTTCTTCCATTCGCTTCCCTGGCTACACCTCGTACCCGGAAGTTGTTGTCTTGGCCGCGAAATCTCAACAGCTCAAAGTTCCATAGCGGTAGATATGTCATTAAAATGTCTTTCAAATAGTCTCTAGAGGACGGACAGCGGGGCAGTGGAGTGGACAGAGCTCTGGCTCTATGTGTGTGTGTGTAGTGTGCGGTGGCTGTGATGCAGCGCGGTGTGGAGGTGAAGCAGGTGAAGCAGGTGAAGCAGGTGATCGGAGCTCTCTGCAGACTGCTAGCGGCCACCGGCCTGGACTCTGTCCCCGCACCGGAGGACTTCAGACGGGCTAAATTCGGTGGAGGAGCCGAGGTGGTAGGTTCATGTGTTGTCCTGTCAGGGCAGGCTGGGATGTTACTGCTTGACAGCTTTAGTTACTAGATGGGCTACTTGACTTTACATACAAACCATATGATCACTGACATCAAACTATATAGAGCTGTTTTTATTTAATGATGATTTCCTGCTACATAGTAGCCAATCAGTTACTTAGCGGTATATGGTTTTCTGGTTAAATTACTGATGATTTGAATGATTTCTATTGTTCTCATTTGGATCACTGCAGGAGCAGACAATGTGATCATAAGTGGCACTAAAATCCACAGTGTGTCATGTTAAAGAGAAAAGGCCTGGGTTGTGGGTTGTGTTCTCGGTGGCAGGGCTCTCCCTAATAGACAGTGAGTGTACTGTGTTCTTATTGGTATTCTAACCAGACATCTTTCTGCTTGCTGTTGTTTCCCAGGAGGATCAGTTTTGGCAGCTCCTCGCCAATATCCTTCAGACATTGAGCATTGTTTCCTGTGAAGCTAGTGCACAGCTAGGAGGAGGTAAGTCACATTGGTTGTTTGTTTTTCAAGATCTGTTCATGGATTTTAACTCTATTTGTCCAGGACTAAGACTTTACTGATTACCAGTCCACCTAGATGTTTTTTTCCATGATTTGAAAACACCCCATTAGACAATACTAGGGCTGGCAATCTATTCAAATAGATGATCGTGATTAACCGCACATTTTTTTTCTGTTCAAAATGTACCTTAAAGGGAGATTTGTCAAGTATTTAATACTCTTATCAACATGGGAGTGGGCCATGACTTGCTGGGCCTGGACTTGCCCCAAACTGCATGTGATGATCATAAAGTGGGCATGTCTGTAAAGGGGAGACTCGTGGGTACCCATAGAACCCATTTACATTCACTGATCTGGAGGTCAGAGGTCAAGAGACCCCTATGGAAATGGACATGACAGTTTTTCCTCACCAAATGTATGTATGGTACCAACCAGTATTTCATGGTTGGTACCAATGGATTCTTTAGGTTTTCTAGCTTCATATGATGTCAGTATCTTCTAGCTTTAATACTGAGCCTAATACCACCCAAAAATCGCAAGTTGCGTTAATGCGTTAAAGAAATTAGTGGCGTTAAAACGATTTTGCGTTATTATCGCGTTAACTTCGACAGCTCTAGACAATACACGTATAAATAAAAAAAACCCCTAACAATTCTTTGCCTTTATACATAACAATAGCGTATATAAGGCTGTGCGGCTCATTGCACATAACTGGACCAAACTGACTGACATTTCTTGAAGGGATGAAAGTGGTTACGTGGACTTGAATGTGTTTTCTCTGTCTGTGTATAGCCACAGAGTACAGGAAGCTGGTAACTGCAGGCCTCTGGCAGACAGGCTACCATGCTGACTGGATGTATGGGAGGGGGGGAGAAGGAGGGGAGCGCGGGAGATTCTCCAGCAGAGACCTCCTCCTGGCGTTGGGCTGGCTGCTCGCTACAGGACAACTGGAGAAACTGCTGACACAGCGAGTACAGCAACTGGACAAAACAGTACTCACACCTACACCTGTAAGTACCACTGGCATACCACCACATTATACTGGTAAACCTAATTCTATATTGGTATACAACGGGTAAAATAAGTATTGAACACGTCACCATTTTTCTCAGTAAATATATTTCCAAAGGTGCCATTGACATGAAATTTTCACCAGATGTTGGTAACAACCCAAGTAATCTATACATACAAAGAAACCAAAACAAATAAGTTCAGAAATTAAGTTACGTGTAATAATGTGAAATGACACAGGGAAAAAGTATTGAACATGCTTACTGATATTTATTTAATACTTTGTACAAAAGCCTTTGTTGGTAATGACAGCTTCAAGACGCCTCCTGTATGGAGAAACTAGTCGTATGCATTGCTCAGGGCTGATTTTGGCCCATTCTTCCACACAAACAGGCTTTAAATCTTGAAGGTTCCATGAATCTCTTCTATGAACTCTGATCTTCAGTTCTTTCCATAGATTTTCAATTGGATTGAAGTCAGGTGATTGGCTGGGCCATTCTAGGAGCTTTATTTTCTTTCTCTGAAACCAATTGAGAGTTTCCTTGGCTGTGTGTTTGGGATCATTGTCTTGCTGAAATGTCCACCCTTGTTTCATCTTCATCATCCTGGTAGATGGCAGCAGATTTTTATCAAGAATGTCTCGGTACATTTTTCCATTTATCCTTCCTTCAATTATGTGAAGTTTGCCAGTACCGTAGGCTGAAAAGCAGCCCCACACCATGATGTTCCCACCTCCAAACTTCACTGTTGGTATGGTGTTTTTTAGGGTGATGTGCAGTGCCATTTGTCCTCCAAACATGGTGTGTATTATGGCATCCAAAGAGTTAAACTTTGCTCTCATCTGACTAGACTATATTCTCCCAGTATTTCACAGGCTTGTCCAAATGTTGTGCAGCAAACTTTAAACAAGCTCCAACATGCTTTTTCTTCAGCAATGGAGTCTTGCGTATTGAGCGTGCATACATGCCATGGCGGTTGAGTGCATTACTTATTGATTTCTTTGAAACAATTGTACCTGCTAATTCCAGGTCTTTCTGAAGCTCTCCACAAGTGGTCCTTGGCTCTTGGACAACTCTTCTGATAATTCTTTTCACTACTCTGTCTGAAATCTTGCGAGGAGCCAGGAGCACCTGGTCGTGGCCAGTTTATGGTGAAATGATGTTCTTTCCACATCCAGATTATGGCCCCAACAGTGCTTACTGGAACATTCAGAAGTTTAGAAATGTGCCTGTAACCAATGTCATCAGTATGTTTTGCAACAATAAGGTTGCGAAGGGCTTGAGAGAGCTCTTTGCTTTTACCCATCATGAGATGCTTCTTGTGTGACACCTTGGTAATTAGACACCTTTTTATAGGCTATCAGTTGGGACTGAACCAGCTGATATTAATTTGCACTGACAAGGGGCCGGATTGCTTACTAATTACAGATAGATTTCAGCTGTTGTCTTGGCTTTCCATGCCTTTTTGCACCTCCCTTTCTTCATGTGTTCAATACTTTTCCCCTGTATCACTTCACATTATTACACATAACTTAATTTCTGAACTTATTTGTTTTGGTTTCTTTGTATGTATAGATTAATTGGGTTGTTACCAACATCTGGTGAAAATTTCATGTCAGTAGAAAAATGGTGACGTGTTCAATACTTATTTTACCCGCTGTATATATATACTGTATATATATACTGTATATATATATATATATGTATATATATATACTGTATATGTACATACATTGAGAGACAGTATTTACATCCTGTATATATATATATATATATATATGTATATATATATATATATGTATATATATATATATATACAGGATGTAAATACTGTGTGTAACTTTCATGTGTGATTTCCTATAAATCCATGACGTCACACAGTCACAGGGGCGGAGCTTAGCTGCTCATCATCACAACCACTATGGTCGCTGCTGCCTGCGGACTGTTGTTGTTCTCAGCTAACAGCTAACAGAGCTAACAGCTAACACACAGATGCTAACCTCTGGCTCGGTTCCGTTAGTTATCCCGGGTTATCTCTGAGTAACCCAGCTGTCTCTCTCCGGGCTTTATGTCCTCGTTGTGGAGGAGGACAGGAGGACAGGAGGACAGGCTAGCTAACCTAGCTAGCTCTGTTAGCATGTTGGAGCTAACAGTCCAGTGTTATTAATGTTAGCTTTCTTAGCTAGTTAGCAGTTAGCTTCAGTTAGCATGAGAGGTAGCTTCTCTTTCCTCCTGTAGTTAGCTGTGTTATTATTATTATAACACGTTATATTATATATTATCTCCGTCATGTGTCTCTGTGTTCACACCGCAGAGCTCGGTACTGAGGGCAGATGTTGTGATCTAACAGCCAGTCAGAGCTAACGTTAGCTGCTAGCCGGAGCTAACGGGAGTCTTTGTTCGGAGACGGTTTATGATGTGAGAGCAGCTAGCTCGGACTGTTAGCTGCTGTTAGATAGACTAGAATAGACCAGTTAGCACATGCTAAGCTAACTGAGAGTTTATTCGGGTGTATTTCTGTAGTTGTATTTAATTTGAGGCTAGCATGCAGCAGTCCGCTCCTCCAGCTGTTCTGTGACCTTCATCATCATCACCATCATCATCATCATCATCGGGGTTATTATGGCTCTCAGATCAGACTGCTCAGCATCTGTCGTCTACCTGCTCATACTGTCAGGTGAGTTCACTGAACCAGGATCAGCTGTTGGAGACCTGATCCAGTTCCTGAGTAGACCCGGGTCAGGTTTCTGTGTGTATTAGCAACACTAATGGGGACACAAAGAGACTCTTGTTGATTGATCAGAGCTAGTTCTGATAGATCACAGCTGGTTCTGATAGATCAGTTAGTTCTGATAGATCACAGCTGGTTCTGATAGATCACAGCTGGTTCTGATAGATCACAGCTAGTTCTGATAGATCAGTTAGTTCTGATAGATCACAGCTGGTTCTGATAGATCACAGCTGGTTCTGATAGATCAGTTAGTTCTGATATCTCACAGCTAGTTCTGATAGATCACAGCTAGTTCACAGCTAGTTCTGATAGATCACAGCTGGTTCTGATCACTTCTGCTTCAATGATGCTCATGAGTTGTTGTTGCTGTGACGAGCTGCTCTGATTAATTACTGCAACGTCAACATGTGATAAATCAATCAGTCCAATCAGCCCCCTGCTGTGTACTGTGAATGTATTGAATCAGACTGATGTTCTGCTTTAAATATCAACATGCAATCAATCAATCAATCAATCAACTGTGAACTATTGAATCAGGCTGATGTTCTACTTTAAATACTCTGACTGGAACACTGTCTTCCTCACTTCCTGTTTCCGTCCACTCAACTGTGTTTGTGTCTTTCCCAGGATGCATTGCTGCGTCTGAGAGGAACGACAACGTCTACGTGTCAGGGATTTCTAACGGTGAGGTCACAACCGCGATGGTGTCACAACAACCGTGATGTCACATCAGCCGTCAGGACGAGCTAAAGAGTGGGAATGTAACTGTCTCTCTCTCTCCCCATCTATCTGTCTGTCATTCTGTCTCCCTGCCCGTCTGTCTGTCTCTCTGTCTGTCTGTCTGTCTCTCTCTGTCTGTCCAGCCTGTGGCGAGGTGGCGGACCTCCTGCGGGCGTCCAGCGGCGTCATCACCAGCCCCGGTTGGCCCTTTCAGTATCCGTCCAGACTGAACTGTAGCTGGAACATCAGAGCGCGACCTGGAGACACCGTCACCATCAGGTAACCATGGAACCATCAACAGGAAGTTGTTCTAAGGATTTATATGTTCATGTCCACATACAACACAGGCCTCATGTTGTCTGTGTGTGATCTGAGCTCCACAGAAACAGGTCTAAAGGGTCTGAGCTCCACAGAAACAGGTGTAGAGGGTCTGAGCTCTACAGAAACAGGTATAGAGGGTCTGAGCTCCGTCCCCCATGGTCTCACTAAATCCTGATGAGTCCACATGGTGTACAGCATCTAGGTTGCCAAAGTGGTCCTCCAAAGATCAGGACTGACTCTGTTACCATTTCACAACGTAACAAGATTCAGAACAAGAAGGTGGTGGAGGTCCAGTCAGCGTGATCAATAATGTTTTCTTCTCTGCTCGTAGTTTCCAGGACTTTGACCTCCAGGGTTCCCATCGCTGCTCCTCAGACTGGATGTCAATCAGCAGCTACCGGAGCCTGGACGGGCTGAGGGTCTGTGGATCCTCCCTGCCGCCACCCTACATCTCCTCCCAGGACCACGTCTGGATCCACTTCCACTCTGATGACAGTCTGACAGGGAAAGGCTTCAGACTGTCCTACATCACTGGTGAGGATGGGGGGGTCATCCCAGTCCTGCCTCTGACCAGCAGCACTTCCTGTGGCCGGTACCAGAGCAGGCCTGGTCCATGAAACCTGAAGGGACCAGGGTGTTGTTGCTACCACAATTAATCATTAACCAATAATATCCTGTCGCTGTAGGTAAGCCCGAGGCCACCAGCTGCGATGTGGACCAGTTCCACTGCTCTAATGGGAAGTGCATCCCGGACTGGTGGCGCTGTAACGCCATGGACGAGTGTGGTGACAACTCAGACGAGGAGCTGTGCGTGGAGTCGCCGTTCTCCTTCCAGCCCTGCAGCCTGAACCAGTTCCCCTGCCTGTCCCGCTACACCCGGATCTACACCTGCCTGCCGCACAGTCTGCGCTGTGATGGCAGCATCGACTGCCAGGTACCAAACTAGTTCAGTCTCTTCCACCCAGTCCAACCCAGTCTGACCCATTCCAACCCAGTCTGACCCATTCCAACCCAGCACAACTTAGTTTGACCCAGTCTGACCCAGTCTAACCCAGTCCATCAGGTTACAGTGGATGAAGTTGTTCTTTAAACTTGATCACATTCATCACATACCTACAGGTACATACATGAACTTTGACCTCTGCATTTAACCCATCATGAGCATCAGGAGCAGCATGCTGCTGTGAAGCTTCCGGGGAGCAACCTGGGGTTAGGGTTTCGCTCAAGGACACTAAGACAGGCAGACAGGAGGAGCTGGGGATCGAACCGCCAACCCACTGCCTGCCCTGTGTACTTGTATACTTGTTTTGGTCAGACTAAGTGATGGTAATAATGTGGCAGCATGTGATGGACAGATGATGATTAATCAGTGATATAGTCGGTAGATTCTATAAATCTAGTTCAGCAGCTTTGGATCAGAAACTGCTTGACCACAGCCTGCACATGTTAGCAGCGACCATGTAATGAAGATGAATCATAAAACATTCTTCTGGCTCCGCCTCCTCTAGAGGTTCACTGGGATCAGGACTTCCTCCCACCGTGTTGTGTGTTGTTTTTTCCAGGACCTCGGTGATGAGATCGACTGTGACGTTCCCACTTGTGGAGAATGGTTGAGGAACTTCTACGGCTCCTTCAGCTCTCCAAACTACCCCGACTTTTACCCTCCAGGAAGTAACTGCACCTGGCTGATAGACACCGGTGACCACAGAAAGGTGACCTTTGACCTCCAACCTACCGACAGATTTCCTCCCTCCCAGTAAAGCTAACGTCTGGATCTGCGTCCCCCTTCCCCTCCTCTTCCTCTTCCTGCAGGTCATCCTGAGGTTTACGGACTTTAAACTCGACGGGACGGGTTACGGCGACTACGTGAAGGTCTACGACGGCCTGGAGGAGAACCCTCGCCGTCTCCTCAGGGTGCTGACCGCCTTCGACTCCAGAGCGCCGGTCGCTGTGGTTTCATCATCTGGTCAGCTCCGAGTTCACTTCTACGCCGACAAGATCAACGCTGCCAGAGGGTTCAACGTCACTTACCAGGTGTGTGTTAAGGTGGACAGGTTCTGTTTAACTTGTCTCTCTCTGGGTTGTTAAGGTGGACGGGTTGTGTTTAACTTGTCTCTCTCTGTGTTCTTAAGGTGGACGGGTTCTGCCTGCCCTGGGAGGTTCCCTGTGGGGGGAACTGGGGCTGTTACACCGAGCAGCAGCGCTGTGACGGGTACTGGCACTGTCCCAACGGTCGTGATGAGCTGAACTGTTCTTCGTGTCAGGAGGACGAGTTCCCCTGTTCCAGAAACGGAGCCTGTTACCCTCGATCGGACCGCTGCAACTACCAGAACCGCTGCCCCAACGGTTCTGACGAGAAGAACTGCTTCTTCTGCCAGCCTGGAAACTTCCATTGCAAGGTACTGACTACTTCTACTACTACTACTACAACAACAACAACCTGTCAGCTGATAAACATCCATCTCATAACGTATTAGACGTTATATTAAAATACACCTGAAGAAAATAAGAGGAGAATAATGTGTTTGACCTCTGACCTTCCTGCAGAATAACCGCTGTGTGTTTGAGTCGTGGGTGTGCGACGCTCAGGACGACTGCGGCGACGGCAGCGATGAGGAGAGTTGTCCCGTCATCGTTCCCACCAGAGTCATCACCGCCGCCGTCATCGGCAGCCTCATCTGTGGACTCCTATTGGTCATCGCCCTCGGCTGCACCTGCAAACTCTACTCGCTGCGCATGTTTGAACGCAGGTAAGACCGCCGCCACCGCAGCCTCTCATTGGTCACTGCTTCTGTGATCCGAGCTGTGTGATTGGTCAATGTGAACTGTGTGATCTGAGCTGTGTGATTGTTCGTTGCAGGTCATTTGAGACCCAGCTGTCCAGAGTGGAGGCGGAGCTGCTTCGGAGGGAAGCCCCGCCCTCTTATGGTCAGCTGATCGCCCAGGGACTGATCCCACCTGTGGAGGATTTCCCAGTGTGCTCTGGGAGCCAGGTATAGATAGTGCTAGTATACTCGGATGCTTAAGGAGTTGATGGAGACGTGAACTTGGTAAAATCTGATTTTATTCTCGTCTCTGTCCTCAGGCGTCTGTGCTGGAAAACCTCCGCCTGGCTGTCCGCTCACAGCTCGGCTTCACCTCCCTGAGACTCCCCTCCTCTGGTCGTCACAGCAACCTGTGGCGTCGTCTCTTCACCTTCTCCCGGTCGCGGCGGTCGGGTTCTTTGGCTCTGGTTTCTGCTGACCTGGAGGACGGCGCTGGCACTGGGAGCGCTGGGAGTTCTGGTTCAGACCTGCTGTCTCCGGACTCAGACGACACGGACACAGAGGGCGAGCGAGGGAGGGAGCGAGGTGTGGGCGCAGTGGGTGGGCCCGTCGCCCCCCTCCCACAGAAGACCCGGCCCTCCACCGCCGTGGAGGCCGTGTTATCTGTGACGACGTCCGCGACCTCCGTGACCCCGACGCCTAGCACCGACAGAGGCCGTCACAGGCCCAGAGAGGCTCCGCCCCCCTCCAGCGCTGTCCCCGTGGTAACCTCCAGTCCAGATCCTGAATGTCATAGTGATGCTTCAGAGCTCCAGGCTCCGCCCACCTCCGCCCTGCAGCGACTGGCGCAGAACCTCCACCGCCTCGCCAGGAACTTGACCAGAACCAGCCAGAACCAGCAGGACCAAAACTGGACCAATCATAGTCCACTTCGCCAGCTGGAGACAGGAAGAGGCGGGGCTGAGGCCGCGGAGCAGCGAGGAAACAGAGAAGAAGAAGAAGACGTGGAGCTCCTGATCCCCGTCTCCGACTCTGATTCTTCGTCCTCCTCCTCCTCATTGATCAGCGATGTCCGACAGCCGCTGCTAGAGCCACACCCCATCTCCACCACAGGCCATGCCCCTCGCCATCACCGTGGTAACGGATGTCGAGGTGGGCGGGACGGCCCCTGTGAACACTGTGGAATGGTCCACACGGCTCAGATCCCTGACGTCTGCCTGGAGGCCACGGGCAAGACGGAGAGCAGCGACGACGAGCTGCTGCTGCTCTGCTAACATGCTAACTGACAGGTTAATACTACAAATACTACCCTGATACAACACCTACAGTTAGCTGCTCTGCTAACCGGCTAACATGCTAACTGACAGGCTAATACAACAAATACTACCCTGATACAAAACCTACAGTTAGCTGCTCAGCTAACAGGCTAACTTACAAGTTAACCTGCTAACTGACAGGCTAATGCTACTAACACCACCCTGACCCAACACCTCAGACTTCAGACACCCAATAGGCCAACAAGCTAACATCTCACATTGGACTACAACTAGCCAACAGGCTAACATTACAGACTGGACTATAGCTAGCTAGCATAGCTAACACTTTGACTGGACTACAACTACACTTGTTAGCATGTTAGCTGGATTAAAGATTAGCACTCAGTGATGAACAGACCAATCAGAGACCAAGGGGAGTGATGTCACTGATTGGATTCTGATGTTGGTACGATGATGAAAACTCTCCGCTGTTGTTCCCCCAGTCCGTCCGTTAAAATGTTCCAGTCCTCCTGCAGGCGGACTTCCTGCTCGTTGGTACGACTGTAAACTGTGTCCTGACAGAACAAACTGATGAGAACGATCAGATCCAGATGATCTGATCCAGGAACCTGTTGGACTCCTTGCTAGGTGCAACAGTTTAAATGGTCCCCCCTTTGTGCTGTTAAACGGAACTACAAGAATGACGAGGGTCATGTGACCAACAGGGGCTACCAAAAATAGCAGGCTAGTTTTTGGTAGCCTAATCTGGGTCCACCAGTTTATTGTACCAGTGTACAATAGAGTACACACTCAAGTACATCAGAGTCCACCAGGATTCACCAGAGTACACCAGGGTTCACTAGAGTACACTAAGGTACACTAAGGTACACCAGAGTACACTAAGGTACACCAGAGTACACTAAGGTACACCAGAGTACACTAAGGTACACTAGGGTTTACTAGAGTACACTTAGGTACATCAGAGTACACTAAGGTACATCAGAGTACACTAAGGTACAGCAGAGTACACTAGGGTTCACCAGAGTACACTAGGGTACATCAGAGTACACTAGGGTTCACTAGAGTACACTAAGGACCCCCAGAGTACACCAGGGTTCACCAGAGTACATTAGGGTTCACTAGAGTACACTAAGGTACACCAGAGTACACCAGGGTTCACTAGAGTACACTAAGGTACCCCAGAGTACATTAGGGTTCACTAGAGTACACTAAGGACCACCAGGTGCTGCCCACCGGCTGCTAACAGCTAACATTAACTAGCTCTCCTCCTGCCGATTATCTGTCTTACACACTTTACATATTCACATACCTGTTCTGTGTATACGTCCATGGCGCGACCATGCGTGGACAGTGAACGAGGTGGGAGCATGTTTAATAACCATGGTGTCTAGTACTAGCTCTAGTACTAGTACTGCGATCGGTGACTAGAAAGCATCAACGACGATCTCCCAATCGCATATTTTCACTGAATATCGTCTGATACCGATCGGCGGCCGATCAATAGTGTCATCACTGTACATCAATCACAGCTAATGCTAGCTGAATGACCTTCCCGGGTCATATGACCCTCATCATGCTCGTCAAAGCGGTGTCTGTAGAGTTGTTCTGCACCAAACATGGTCCAGGTTCCTGTCTGGTTCCCTTCTGGTGAGTTGTACTCTGACTGGTTCTAAAGGGATGACGAAGTTCTGGACTGCTCTGTTCTCAAAGACAGAGAAGGTCTAGACCTGTAAACTCTCAAAGTCCTACACTTTTTCAGATCCACTAATCCTGTTCTAGATCTGACTGTTCTACAAGAAATGAGAACGTTGTGGATCAGCCTGCAAAGAGAACATTCCTGATCTGCCTGAAAAGAGAACCAGACCAACAGAACCAGGTCTGAGGGTTCAGAACCGGAATAACA
>CAKAOI010047157.1:0-16964 GCA_916701655.1 Sebastiscus albofasciatus
ACGACTTGCTGAAGTTCAAACCGAGCATCAGAATGGGGAAGAAAGGGGATTTAAGTGACTTTGAACGTGGCATGGTTGTTGGTGCCAGTTGGGTCTGAGTATTTCAAAAACTGCTGATCTACTGGGATTTTCACGCACAACCATCTCTAGGGTTTACAGAGAACGGTCCCAACAAGAGAACATATCCAGTGAGCGGCAGTTGTGTGGACAGAAATACCTTGTTGATGTCAGAGGTCAGAGGAGAATGGGCAGAGTGGTTGGAGATGATAGAAAGGCAACAGTAACTCAAATAACCACTCGTTACAACCAAGGTATGCAGAATACCATCTCTGAACGCACAACACGTCCAACCTTGAAGCAGATGGGCTACAGCAGCAGAAGACCACCCGGTACTAGCACCGGCCACTTTATTAGGTACACCTTGTACCACTTTATTAGGCACACCTTGTACCTAATAAAGTGGCTGTGAGTGTATATAATTTGTTCTATCTAATTTGTTTTTGTTTCATCCCTTCATCCTGTTCTTTGTTCTAAACCACACATTTTAACCATGTTACGAAAGGTGGTATAAATTAGGGCTGTTCCGAATACCATTTTTTGGGCTTTGAAGCTTCAGCAAGAAATATTCAAAGGTATTTGAAGCTTTGCGGCGCAGTGCAACACAGCAGGCTGACATGTCTTCTTCTTCTGCGCCCCTGTTTTATTTTATGTCCAACATTTGCATTACCGCCCCCTGCAGTCAGCACATTACTCTGTAAACATTGCTCCATCATAGGGTGCCTTAAATCTATGTACATGATACAGTATTAAGGAAACAAAGATCCTAGACATCTATCTAGTCTCATATCACAATATTATATTGAAAAAAAAAAACAACATTTTGATGAGTTGGTAATTTTTAAGCTAAAATTCACTTGTTCCAGCTTCTATAATGTGAATATTTTCCGTTTTTTTTAAGACTTAACTGAACATCTTTGGCTTTTAGACATTTGAAGACGTCACCTCTGACTCTGCGAACTTGTGATGATGCGCTTTTTTTTTTTTGCTATTTGTTGACACTCCATAGTCCAAATGATTAATCAGTAATGAGCCCTAATTGAAATATCACGCAGCTTTAATCTAGATTTTCCAACAGTGAAATGCATTTGAAAATCTTTCCCATCCTTCAACCTCCCTTACAGACGGAGGGGCTCGTGACCTTATCTCCTCTCTTGGATTGGTTCGGTATTCTTAGCCAGAGTTTAGTGCACAGCTGGACTGCACAGCTGTCTGAGGGCACCAGGAGGCAGGGCCCGAGGTTTCAGAGACGCCTGATCCCCGAGCCTGGGAACGGGTCATGACTCCTTTTTTTTTTTTTTTTTTTTTTTTTCTTCTTCCCTTTCTGTCTAATGAGTGTCTGTCCTGGGCCGAGCAGGTGACATCTGTGAATATCTGAAGAATACAGCAGATAGTATTTAGAGGATTAAGCAACAGATGTATGACACACACACACACACACACACACACACACACACACACACACACACACACACACACAGACCTCCCACTTAATTCTCTCTGGTCAGACCTCATGGGATTTCTGCCTCGGCCCAATTTTCAGGTACAGAGCACAGCGGCCATTAATCTGTCGACATCTTTTACCTCCCAAATTGCCATATTTTGTCACCTCCTTTCCTGGAGCTTTGACTAATGGCCCCATTTCAATGCAAATAGACCACAGCATCAAAACAACCAGTATCCAATATTTTCAAACTTTCAACACCCCTTAAAACCAGTCCACAGTCTTGTGCTTCATCCAAAACTTTTGCCACCACCTCAGTGAAGAAACAGAAACATAATCTGTACAGTATGACAGCGCATTCATGTTGATGCTATTTCCTTTAATCGGTTGATAATCTCCTGGGCCAGATATATTTATCGTACATCCCTATAATTTTCTGTTCATTTCAACTCGTTTGTTGGTTGTGGATCATTTATTTGTTTCTTTTCAGATTCATTATGTACTCTGCAAAAATTAACTTCATTTTATCAATCGATTTCTGCAAAATAATAGCCAATTACTTGGTGCACCACGGTTTAGTCTCATCCACTTGCCTTGTCTTGGCTGAATTTGGCTTTTAAAATCCACAGATTACTGACTGCATTTAGAAAATTCAGGGTTGTTTGTACCTGAACACGACACAAAGTGGAAATTATGTAACCGATGCTGTTTTCTTATTCTACAACCAGTACAGTGTTCATCCCATGAATACTGATGACTGTGAAATAATAGAATAACCCTCCTCCCTGCTCCACTACTATATCTCTCCTAAACATTTTCGCCTTTTTTTTCCAACTCAGGATTGACCCACCTTGCTGCATCTTTTCCTGCAGCCACTTTGCGAATGGGTCCCAAGGAACCGTTGCAGTACTGATTAGATTTACAGTTTTGTAAACAGCCCAGATAAGATGCCAGAGCGGCTTGACTGGGGGGGAAAAGTGTCCTTGTAGTTCTTATCCAGGATAACTTGAAAGTGGACTCTGAAGTCATTGAATTACTCTACTGCATCAGTTCTTGTAGGAAACTCTACTGCTCTGCTCTACTACTTAGCATTTTAGCAGTGCCATGGATCTAGGATGGCTCTGTTGGTCGAGACTGAAAAATCTCAACAACTGTTAGATGGATTGACGTGAAAGTGTACCTACTAATCCTGCTGACATTTGTGGTTTTGAGTGAAATGTCTCAACAGCTCTGGGATGGATTGCCTTAAAGTTTGGCCCAGACATTAATATTCCCATCAGGATCATTTTTAATAAGTTTGGTCATCCCTTAACTTTTCCTCTAGCCCAGTGCCATCATCAGGTCAGAACTGTAATTTGTCCAATGCTTTGGTTTATGCTTTTAGTGACTTCTTTTAATGGTGTGTCTCGTTAGTTGTATACATGGAGAACGATATCTCGCTTCTATGTATGTTGTACTATAGCGGTGACAAAGAATCGTGAATCTTGAGCATGATGATTTAGCTCAAAGTGCAGCCTTCAGAATGATGAAATATCTCTCTGATTGATGGAAAGCGAGAGGTACAGTGTAAGTGGTCTGATTATATGGGCTCAGACGTCGTCAGCGTTAGTCAGAGGACGGGGGCACAGTTTTGTTATGTTTGGCCTTGATCCCAAAAGTAAGTAGTGTCAGGAGAATGCTTCACATAGCACATACAACGTAGTGCGCTGCCATCATCTGTTGTCACTTGTGGATGATTACGTGAGTTAAAAAGAGCATGAAAAACAACCCTGTTCCCATGAGCAGCTGTGATTGGCGGAGGTAGTTAGTGTGATCATGACATTCACAGCTGCTGCGGGGAGGCCCATATGTGCTGATGTACAGGCCTGGAGTCTCTCTGACTCCTAGTTTGCTCTCACACTCCTTTTTTCTGCTCTCTCCACCACCACCACCACCACCATCATTTTCCCACTCACTTACTCCTCAGCTGTGTCAACTGCCCGGCATCTTGCTGTAATCCATCTCACACCGTCTGACTGTGGTGTAGCCCACAGTCATTCTCACAGACTGTGGTCAGGAACATGAGAAAACAACACAGCAACAGACAAACAGACAACTTATTTTTGTAGTTTTGGCCATAATTTCTATGATAATATTATAACGTACTCACTAGGGCTGTCAAAGTTAACGCAATAATAACATGTTAACTCAAATTTGTTTTAACTAAACACTAATTTCTTTAATGCATTAACACAATCAATGTTTTGGAGGTTGTAGCGGGCTCCGTTTTAAAGCTAGAGTGAAGATACTGGTATCATATGAAACTAAATCTAAGGAGTCCATTGGTACCAACCATGTCGTACTATCTTGTTGCAAAAGAGGATAGATAATGCTCCATTGTTACACTAAATTTTAGCAAGGAAAAGCTGCCACGGTCATTTCCAAAGTTCAACTCCCATGTTGATAAGAGTATTAAATATATAATATAATATAATATAATACTTGACAAATCTTCCTTTAAGGTACATTTTGAACGGATAAAAAATGTGTGATTAATTTGCGATTAATCGTAATTAATCATGGACATATATAAGTATTTTAATCGATTGACGGCCCTAGTACTCACTAAGTTAATCGCTGAAAATGTGGAATGTGTTGCTAAAAAGAAGTCAGATGTAAGTAAGAAACACGAGCTGGCAGGCGATCATACAGGTTTTTAACTTTGACTCACCATACTTGCTGTAGAGGTGTTCAGCACATGTATGAACTTACACATCAAATGAAACTGACTATACTAAATCCCTCACTATTGTTACTGACCGAATCAGTAGCTTTTAGCAGCGACGCTCCCCTCTCTGTTGACTGAAAGCACCGTTATCAGTCCAGCCGAGATTACTACCTGGTTAAAAGTTCACTGCAAGGCTGCAGATGCCACAGAAAGACTCATGTGATAACTATGTTGCTAATGGGTGGCTGCTGAGCTATTAACCTTATAAACAGGGCTTTTATAGGCCTAGTTTTGAAATGAAGTGGTTTACAGAATCTGGCTAAACTGTTGGTTTGTTAACAACCTGTCTGATGGTCTGACTACTCATGTTTCTTACCTAGACTGTAGTGTCGTTGCTATCATCATAACCCATAGAAAGAAGGGCCACAATTAGGAAAATAAGACCCAATTTAATCCTAATTATCCTTTATGTTTAAATTAGGGCTGTTAAAGTTAACTCAATAATAACGTGTTAACGCAAATTTGTTTTAATGCCACTAATTTATTTAAGGCATTAATGCAACTTGCGATTTTTAGCTTGTAGCGGGCTCAGTTTTAAATCTAGAGTGAAGATACTGGTATCACATGAAATTACAAAACCTAAGGAATCCATTGGTACCAACCAAGTCATATTAGCTTGTCGTGAAGGAGGCTAAATAACGCTAAATTTTGGCGAGGAAAACCTGTCATGGCCATTTTCAAAGGGGTCCCTTGACCTCTGACCTCCAGATATGTGAATGAAAATGGGTTCTATGGGTACCCACGAGTCTCCCCTTTACAGACATGCCCACTTTATGATAATCACATGCAGTAAGTCATAGTCAAGTCAGCACACTGACACACTGACAGCTGTTGTTGCCTGTTGGGCTGCAGTTTGCCATGTTATGATTTAAGCATATTTTTTATACTAAATGCAGTACCTGTGAGGGTTTCTGGACAATATTTGTCATTGTTTTGTGTTATTAATTGATTTCCAATAATACATTTAATCATGATAAACTATGGACAATCATGCAATTACATATTGTAACTGATTGACAGCTCTAGTGTAAATCTTTGACATCCACCCACCTTCCCTCTCTTCCACTCTTCTCAGTTTTTCTCCCTCATATCCTCTTTTCGTTCAACCAACAAGATCATAATACACTTTTATTTCCTCAAACATGTTTAAACACCAAACATGGTTATTAACTTATGAGCCAGGCTAATATTTCATCCTGTGTCCTTCATTGTTTTTGAAGTTCAGTGCTGGGATTCAGGATGTCTTGAAACGTGAAAACTGTTTTCCCAATCTTAAACCATTGCTTAAACTGTCTCCATCCTTTTCGTGCAGTTAGAGGTACAGCGTGTAAGTGGGACGACCCTCCCTGAGGCTAGTTGTTTGGGTATTTTTAAATACATTTCTCCTGTCTCTGTGTGATTCCTGGCCTGATTATAATCTCCTGCTGAGAGGCCACGAGATGGACGGCACACAAACACACACACTCGATTAAACACGGGCACTGATATGCACAAAAACGCACAGTCCTGAAGGGAATGTTTTTAAGTCGAGACATGGCTGACCATGTGGTGGGAGGCAGGCTGACGGAGAGGTGAAGAGGTGGCAGGGAAGAACGAGGGTGCGGATCAGAAGCTACGTGGGTGGTGGGATGCACGGTTGGGCAGTAGCTGCGTCACAGCGTTGCATAAGGGCTTACGCAGGCAGAGGGGAAGTGGGTCTGAAGAAATTAGCGTGGAGAGCCGTCGGCCCTGCCTGCGCACTCGGAGAGGGCGAGAGATGTTGAGGATTCAAACAATGCACAGTTCATCCATCCATCCACGCTTGACAGAACAAAGCTGCCTGTTAACATTTTCTGTTTTCATTATGCGTTGTTTTATTTTTTAGTTGACAGATAAGTCATTATTACCTTCCTGTGCAGGCTTCCTTGTATTCTGAAGATCGTATTTGGCTTGCATAAGCGAGGGGACAACCCAGTCTCTCTTCTAAGCATTTTGTCCAGTTATTTTTAAATAGTTTATGTGACACTTTCTGTCATTAGTTGGAGACAGATTACAGCCACTTACACCAAAAATATACAATTCATACCAACTATTTACTTTACCTTCTGAATGATAAGTACTTCAGATCAACTTTAGCATCTTTTCTCGCCCACTCGAGTCTTTTCATTGACTTTGTACGTCCAAAATTAGCCTTACGTTCTGTCTGAACACAACAGTGGAACACAGATTACTGCTAAGAAGATCAGTTTGATTGTTTTCAGTGTGGTTTTAGCCACATAATTTGTCATAAGGTGGTGATATATACTGATATTGGAAAATATTGTTTGATATGCAAACCACATTAAAGGAGCAGTGTGTCGGATATGGCGGTATCTAGCGGTGAGGTTGCAGATTGCAACTTCTCTTGTTTGTCAAGCATGTAGGATTCGCAAAAATGCCAATGGCCCTTTCTGGACCCAGTTGTTGTAAGAGTAGAGTGTGTGTATGTGGGAAGTGAGTGGTGAAGAAAGAGAGAGAGAGCGGCGGCGACGGGAGCGAGTAACGTTATCGATTGATCAGCTGGCCTTCTGTTGTGATTGGTTAACCGAAACCAAACTCTTCGGACTCCATTCCAACTCCACTCTAACTTGCTTCGTTTGAGGGCGTGCCAAACTAGCCGCTAGAGAGGTATTATGCAAATGTGTTACTTGGTGACATCACCATGTTACGGATGAAAAGGCGTGACTTCAAGTGAGGCGTTTCAGGCAGTTCGGGAGCAGTGTTTCTGCGGGGGGGAGTAACGCCCTTTGGCGTGGACTTTGGGCTTTGTAACTTTGCAGACCTTTTACATGCACAAAAAACAATATAAGGAAACTGCACTAAAGGAAAGGGGAAAAAGCTTAATAGGTCCTTTTTAACATTTGTTCCAGAAAAATGCCACCTCTTCACTGACAGCTGCACTCCTGGTCCTCCCCTTTTTTCCTCCTCATCCTCCGTACAGTGGAAGTGGATGGAGCTTTCTCTCTGTAGGTTTCGAAAATGTGGGAGGATGTCTGAGGTTTGGCCTGGATGATCCTAAATGAGGATGTCTGAGAAAACATACAGAGATTTTCTGCTGTTTAAGATGGAATGTGATGCTTTCCACGTGGGCCAACTTTTGCTGTCCAAACAAGGCAGACAGGCCAGTTTTCCCAGCGGATTCACTTCCCACCCTCTGCACATTGTATTCTTTAAAATAAACCACTGTATGAACTACCAGTTTTCTCTATAAGTTGTTTTTCCTCTACATTTATGCTGTTATTATGTTGACCACAAGCAAGCAGCTATAAAATGAAAATGAATGGCATGTTTTCAGTTGTTCCTAATGGGCTGGTGTGCTTTTTTTTTTTAGCATTGTCTCAGATATCCAGAGTACAGTACTGTCAACACGTCTGTCTGTATGATTTCCCTTTATGCTACATCACTTCCCTGCTTTCCAGGCGGCCTTTGTTCAAAGTATGTTGGTTCCTCCATCTCTTATGGGGTTTGTTAACTTGTCGGGAACCTTTGGCACACGGCTGAACATTAGGATAATAAAACTAAGTGCTGTGGGTGGCAGTGTTTGGATAGGGAAGGAGTGGGCCGCCACCCTATTCCTTAATAGTCCACTGACTGTGTGTGTGTGTGTGTGTGTGTGTGTGTGTGTGTGTGTAAAAGCCTGGCAAACACTGAACCTCATTTATCCTCATTTCTTCCTCTCTAGTACACTGCCCTTCCCAATAGGTATCTACATTTATTTCCTGCACTTCATCCTATTTAATGTAACCTCCCGACCACTACAGTGTAGCTGTAAACTTACTTTATACCGTGATGCTCAAACATGCAACTGCACAAAGTAATATTGAGTGTTTCAGCTGTTTATTTATTTGTGTTTATGAATTCCTGGTGTCTCTGTACCGTAATGTGCTGCATGGGGTTGCAAAACAGAGCTAAAAGAAGAGAGACTATTGTTCTTGCATTCATCTGGTGGACACAAACACAACTCCACATGAATGCTAATGTTGCAACATGTCTGCTGGATGGGTGAATAGGCAACAAGTTCACCATATCAACTTTAGAAGGTGATAATATGTCAGTGTTTTGTTAACTGCTTTTTTCCGCTGACTCCATGTGGCCAAAAATCTTAACCAAAAGTAAGAAAAACAATCAGAAATTCCCATTAAGTGTCACTAGAAGTCACTTATTTTGACCAACAAAACTGGATTTAACATTTTAGAAGCTATAACCAGCAACTTTTTGGGTATATCAACATTTTGTTTCTGCATTTTTTCTGTATATTATGAAACCCCATGTTGTGAATCCCTGTAATACATACATCATGTATCATTTGTAATACTTGGTAATTAAAGTAATCCTTAATTTTAATCATGACAAATAGCCGTGAAAATGTTGTTGAGATAGATTTAGATTATGTCTGTTTGCTTAATCTTACATTCCTCAATGAGATACTGAACAGGTGACGTGCTCTCACTTCTTTTTCTTTGGTCAGATGGGAGGTTGTTGACCCTGCTGACTACAGATTAAACTAAATCCGTGTTATCGTATATGTCTTTCACACGTGTCAGATTTTTAGAAGATATGAACTGTCTTTGAATGACCTCCGAGTACCCTCCAGGACTCCCAGATAGATGTCCAAACGTTATGTAGATATGTAGATCAATTTGAGGACTGTACAGATGCACAAAACTTCACCTTTGTCTGATTGACTTTATTTTTGTATATTCAGAGGCTTGGGAATGATGTAGGAAGATGGTGACAGGGCAGGAGGAGGCAGATTTTATTTCTTAGATAGTGATGAAGAGAAGGATAATGTAAAGTAGAGATATTTTCACCCCTTGAGTCATGTAGGCTTAATAATACACTTGATTCCAGATGAAGTAATCACAAAGAGAAGAAATCTACTGTATTGGCCCAAACATAAAACAACCTTGACTATAAGACATAAAAGTAAAACATGAAATATGTCTATTAAAGTGGAACGTAAATCCCACATTTGTGTCCCTCGTCTATCAGTCACAGGCTCTCTGAAAGCGGTCGAAATTATATTTTTCTGTCGGCATTTTTCAGACTGTCTTTTTCAGCTCCTTATCGTCTGTGACACCGGCAACTGTTGGCTGCTTGACAGATAATTTGGTCCCCGGTCTGTTTCTGCAGTCAAAGTCAAAGTAATTTCCGGAGAAAAATATCATGTTAAATTCAGGTCTGAATGGTATTTTCACTTTTTTTTTTTTTCTTTAAACACAATCCATAGATACTAAAGGAAAAAACAGATCAGGTACGTGTCTGATTAGTATTTAATTAACCTTATAAAACCTTCTTTACACTTGTAATGGCACTTGGTCACCTGCTTTATCAAAGAGCATTTCAAACAGAAAGACCTCTAGTCACTGTACGCACATTATCTGCTCTGAATTATCATGAAATCAGTTCATGTCTCCTTTTTAAAGGAACTTTCTGAGACTTTCTTAACTTGTAAAAATGTCTCCCAAATCAAATGTCTTCACCCTCTGATGTAGAAGAACAAGAGACTTGTCATCTTTACTCCTCCACTGCATTGATTGCCGGCCTATATGTGGGTCAGTTAACAGGTCATAGTGAGGTTTAGTGGTATTGAAGGGTCGTCTTTTGAAGGTGCCAGTTCAGCAGATGAATAATGTAATGAAATGGTAATCTATTCTCTTTTCATTCAGTGCACACGCTCCTCTTTCTGTATGTCTCCCTCTGCTGTTTGGTCTTCAATGTGGAGTCGCAGGTGAGGGAAGCGGGCCTGTTAAGTAAACACCATTTTTATTAAGCTGTGGTTTGATTGTCTGTCTCTAAAACAAACAACTATAAATACGTCTACTTTACAGGGCTCAGAGTTTACACTATCACAGTGCAACAATAAGAAGCTGTCTCAAAGCCATCTGGATTGAGCTGCATTACATGTGGGAAGCCACAGTCTCCTCCGCAGTTCCTTCTGTCTGTGTCATATCATTACAGCATGTTAGACACAGATGGAAGAGCTGGAGGTTTGTTTAACTTTAAGTAAAGTCTGTGCAGTTGCAGTAACCCTGCAGGCAGTTGGTAACGTTAATTTTTAGCAAACATCCCTGATGGTGCTGATTAAACAGGATGCATATTAACCAGTTAGCTGCTACTCCACTCTCTGTTTCACCTCCTACCTCAGAGCACCACAGTCTGATGGTATGTCCCTCAATTTGAATTATATGATTCACTTATTGTTTGTTTTTATTCAATTTAATACAAAAATGACATGCATAAGGGGTAGTTATTACAGAGAATACTGGAAAGCATGCCTCTGACAAAGTCTTTACAATCCTCTAAATTAGTTTTTTATGCCGTCTGGTTATCTTAGTTTGGCATAAATACTGGAAACACGGGGAAACAGTTATCCTCGCTCTGTCCAAAGGTAACAAAATCCACCTAGCAGCACCTCTAATCTCCTATCTGTCCACTCCCATGTTGATAAGAGTATTAAATACTTGACAAATCTCCCTTTAAGGTACATTTTGAACACGATTAATTGACAGTTAATCACGATTAATCATGCAATTAATCGCGATTTAAATATTTTAATCAATTGACAGCCCTGAAATAAATAAATAAATAAATAAATATATTTTTTGTCTACATCACTGCATGTAAAGTATTTCCTTTCTCATGCTGTCTCACCTCTGATATCTTTAATCCTGTTCAATTACAGAATAACCAGTTAAAGATACTAGCTGGTCTGTTAGTTGCTTTAGTGGCTGAACTTCTGTTCAAGTTTTCTCACTTTATAGACATTTGTTGCAAATTGCGATACGAGTGCATCAGCAAGAGGTTGCTAATGTAAAATGTAGTTTATTGCACGGCTCTAGTAACAACATTGTACCTGTCAGTTAGTCTGAATACCGTGTGAATAATTCATGCACAGTGTTACGTGGAAATATGATCTCTTGAGGGACACCTGACAATTAGTCCAACACGTTGGTTCTGCAGATATTTATGAAATTATGTTATACTTTAACATGAGGAGGGACAAATTACATCTTGGAAAACATGGCCTGGAAATGGGAGGCTGCAGAATTGAAGTTGAGGGCAGTTTGATTCACATACCATAGAGTTTGTGTGTCCACATTTCCAGCACCGTTATTCTTCGTCTATCCCTGTCAACAGTTTGTTCTACCTGACAAGATATCGCTCGCTGAAAACATAATAGTGCCAAATGTGATCTAAAGTATGTGAATAATAGCCAGTCTGAGATAATGGCTCTCTGCTGTACTCACCTCTGGCAGTATTCATCGTCTGTTCTCATGCTCTTCTACTCCAAACTGAAATATTACTTTACCACTAATATACCAGTTTAATGAATTGCAGATGGACTCTGTGCTGCTTTCCAGATGGTGGCAGTGTGCCTCTTACCTTCTTTTTGTCTTTTTGGATGTAAAGGCAGAATTTGATCCACGTTTTTCTTACTTTATTTCTGTAACAGGTAGTTTTCCACATGGAAACTGTATTTGTTTAAACCTCATATAGAAAATGACAAAAACTTGTTGAGGGAAACAGTAACTTTACTTTGGGGATACTTGTTTAGTGAACAGGGTACTAGTTTTGGGTTCGGTCTTCACTCTTGTTGACATGGAAAATCCCCTCAGTCTCAGCCTTCCTCCATGCGAAGCCTTTTTGCCATCATGACTCAGATTTTCCTCTTTCCCGCTGACTTCCATAAACACACTTGTCACATTTCAGGTTTTCCAACTCTCCACAGTGGTAGTAGCCTCACTGCTTCTCTTCAGCTGATTCAACAACATGCGTTGCTTTTTGCTTCTCTATCCCCTCAGTCTGGGAGTGACGGAGAGAGAAAATGAAGATCTGCACTCCGGTGTGAGTTCCTGGGATGCTCGACCGACCTGTACCCCACGCTTTTCTAAGGCCTCCAGAAGCTAAAGACAGGGTGTCATTGACAGGTAAGTGGAGCCTTTTGGACGAAATGTGGTTTAAATTTGAACAAAAAGTAAACTCTGAACTTTTTTGGTTGTTCTTTGAAGTTTGATTTTATGCAAACATTCTCGGATTACTGCAGAAAAGTTGCTAATTTTCTGACATCTGAAACCAGGCGACACTTTATTGACGTTGGCTGCAGCTTTGACGCACACACAGCAGCGTGCATCCCACTATGTGTGGATGTTAACACGTTCCTGCTGTGTGGGAGTTAGCAACAGATCTTAATCACGGATAGGGTTTTGCTGTAATTCCAGAGCTGGAGGCGTAACCCTAATCTCTTTGGCACATTATACAGTAAATCAGAGTGTGGCTAAATCAGGGCCCTGCCAACTCAATACAGTCATCTTATTTCTGTGGATTTATGACGGGACTTACTCGGAGTAGTTATTTCAATCTACAAAGCTCTCTCTCTCCCTCCCTTGTTTTCATTTGTGTCTGAAACTGATGAGCCAACCCCCTGCCGAGCGCTAAACCTTCGCGCTGGTTTTATTTCGGAGGTGTTCCTGGATTGCTTTGCGCCATGGGGGCGATTATTTTGGAAGTAAACGGTCCAAAGGGCCGGGTTGGTCGAGGCCTGTTTTAGCTGCCGTGTCCAGAGGGAGTGATGTCCCCACGCAGAAGCGGAGCGGACATTGATGGATGGCCTAGCTTTCTGTCGGTTTCTGGTCCCAGACGTGAGGCGTTGTTATGAAAATATAGAAGGAAGCAGGCTGACGGGCCGCAGAGAGATGGCAGCTCGGCCTGTGATGGATGATCACCTGCTGGGCATCCGCTATAGATACAGATAAACTAGAATTGTGGCCTCTAAGGAGCCACTTTCACTGTTCACCAGAAATTGGCCCACAGACGGCACTCCTAAACGTTTTCTGTATCTCTGTAGGATAATATACTTTATTTGACTTAAGAAGGGTAAACCAGAAAACCACCAGACAGATGTATCCAACATTACAGCAGAGCCACACTAGAATCATGTGTTGTAACTGGAATTTTACTTTAATTTCCCTCATGCTTTTTCCTTGGCTATCCTGCAGACAGGGAAAGAAGCCACAGAGTCGTCATTTTACTTTGGCCTGTAAATCAACTCCATCAAAAGGGGCTGAGTCATGTTAGACCCCCCCATCTCCACCCCTAGCCTATAAAGAGGCAGTGTTAATGGTGGCATTCACAGAGGTGATTTGCAGCCTGCCTCTTTATCCCAGCACTGGTGGCCTCGAGGCGGCTGATTGATGTTGTTTGTCGTCCAATCTTGGACTCTAACTGAGAGTGGTTTCTGTTGGCTGCGGCGGGACGGGACTTCACTTGTGGCACATTCAGTGTTCTCCAGACCTCCTATTGAGACGTGACCGAGAGTGACCTTGAACTCCCTCTCCCTTCGTCTCACTGCTTGAAGGACAAACTTTGTGCCAACCAGTGTGACCCAGTTAAAGGAGCAGGGGGAGAGAGAGAGAGAGAGAGAGAGAGGGAGTTGAGAAGAGAAAGGGAGAGGGACAGATCTGTATTTGTGTGTGTGTGTGTGTGTGTATGTGTGTAAGGCAGTGGCAGGGCATAGCCTACTTCTCGTACCCTACTTTACCCCTCTCTTCATCTAGAAGCTGAGCAGCTGATCTCCGACTGCAACATCTCATCCTGTTGTTTCTCTTTTTTTTAATTCATTTTGGCCAGATGGTGGATTACAGGTCAAGGCAAAGGCTGAATACTGCCGCTGTCACAAGAAAATACTATTTTGGAAGCTGATTGACTGATTACTCATGTTAGAGACCCTAAATATCCTATCAAAGATGTTTCAGATTCACGGTTTAACCAGGGCACAAATTAACACATGAATATCCCATACTGATTAGAGCTATCAGGAAAAACATGTCAAGTTTGAATTTATCCATTTGATGTCAAAACGTGTGATCCTTAAAGCTATACTAATCAATATTATCATATTGACAATGGATCAAATGACTACATGTAATGTGAAAGGGGTTGCACGTAACGTTTTAGTATTTTTCAGCCCCTTGTTTTGGGTTTTCTGACTCGCAACTTTACCATTTTGGTTAACTCTGTACAACTTAAAGGGATAGTTCGGGTGTTTTGAAGTGGTTTTGTATTTCTAATCCATATTCAGTGTATTACCTACAGTAGATGATGGTCGGCACGCCCCGAGTTTGGAGTACCAGCACGGAAGCAAAGCAATGTACTGCTGTGGACGGGGGCAGCAGCAAAACATACACTGTTTTTGTAAACTGAGTCTGGCTTTGAAGAAAGCATAGATAAGTTTTACTTTCAATTCAGTTCCCCCCGTCAGAAACAACTGTCTGACGGCAAGATAAAGCTGTGAAAACATTCTAAATATAGCGTACACTTAAACGGATATTGATTTTTTTTTTTAGGTGAGCCTTTCTTTTAGGTGGCTAAAATTCGTTTTGCTTTTGCCCCCGTCCACAGCAGTACATTGCTTTGCTCCCGTGCTGGTACTCCTGTCTGTTTCTCCAAACTGGGGGCGTACCGACCGTCGTCTACTGTAGGTAATACACTGACTATGGATAAGTATCTCATACAACCCCACTTCAAAACACCTGAACTATCCCTTTAATTTCCAGCAGCACTAGGTAGCTGTTAAAAAAGTAAATTGTTAAAAAAGCTAGCTAGCTTTAGCAGCTAAAGAGGCAGATATTTTCCTCAGGAGTTACTGGAGACCAAAACAGAGCAAAAAGAAGAGTGAATATCGTAGTATTTCTGTGTCAGAAGGCATTCTTGACTGTCTTAAAGTGAGACTACTGTATGTAATTTTAGCTGAACAGTGGCCACTGTGGCTACAAATAACAACTACTGGATAATGTTAAACATTTAGCAAAAATGTTAAGCTATTGTAACAGTAACCTAAGTGAAGAAGAGTCACAAAGTCAGTGAACTGACTCAGTATGTCTGTTACATAGCAGTGTTTACCCAACGTTTGCCACCAGAAGCTAATGAAGACATCCAGCACTGCCTCTTCAAAATGCTCCGATCCGCTTGTCTTTGCTTTTAAGGAACGTCAGTACTCATCTTTGACAGGTTTACCTCCTTTAATTCAGAGTGACGGCTTCTTTAATTAAGAATTTGCTCAGTAATTAACTGAACTTCGGTGTGTGCTGCGTGTTTTAGATCACATTGACAGATTAGAAGCAGGACTGCAGTGAGTTTTTATAATCTATCTTATTATAATGTTTGTGTCTATAAACTTAAGTCTGGCTCCCACCAGTTTCATTTCTTTCTCCTAAACCCCCTCCCCTCAGCTTTTTTCTCTCCTCTCTTGTCACTCACACCTTCTTTAGTTTTTGTCTTTAATGCACTTCGATGAAGACTCAATTTTGACAGATGAAAAGGCTGAAATCCAAAAAGCGCATCTCTGGCAAAGGCAGCCTTTTTAAAGTGAGATGATATCCTCATGCAGTTCCGCTTTCTTTTTACTCTCCGCTTCTTTCTACTTGAAAAAAAGGCAGAGAAAGTAGAATGGTCTTTAACTGACAGCTCGCCTTTCCCTGGCTTTCCGTTTCTTTCGCCTTTCTTTTCTTTTTCACTGCCTGACAAAGGCAGCAGAGGACTTTGCGGAGTGTCGTTTCCTTGGTCAAAGGAAATGGTAGAGGAGGAGTGGAGCTGGGAGAGAGGAGGTGTATCTGTCAGAGAGAGGCTGGGCTGTGCTAGGAGGAGGAGGAGGAGGTGGGAGAGAGGAAGAGGAGGGGACTGTGCTCCCATTCACATTGGCGGCATTTGGCTTGAGAATGAGCTGGGGGGGGGATAGAGAAGTTTTCCTCAGGAGGGCTGGTCAGAAACAGAGCCAAACATCCAGGAGAGCAGGGACACAGTGAATGTTTGAGCCGACTGAACCTGAGACGCTGAAGGAGCTGAGGCTGGATGATAAGGAGGAGCTGGGCAGACACCAGAGCAGATATGCAGGGAGCAAACTGGGGTAAGAAACTCGTTGGAGAAAAAGGGAAGTTGACTTTATTACTGTGGCCATCAAGGTGACAGGAATGTTTGTGGTTCATTCACTGTTTGACTTATACGGTCACAATTATTCGCTTCATAAAGAAGGTTTAATGCATGCAAATAATTAGATCTGCAACAATTAGTTAATTAATCGATTGCAGCCATATTTGATAATCGATTAATCATTTCAGTCATTTTTTTAAGCAAAAATGGCAAAACATTGGCAAAACATGGCAAAACATAAATTATTATAATTATTTTTATTAATTATAAAGGAAAATAATCAGCAGATTAATTGATAATGAAAATAATTGTTTGAAAATTGACACGCTGCAGTTAACTTCTACTCTTCTGTGGTACTGCTCATTAAAACAAAAACAATGACAAGCATAGGACTTTAATCCAGAAGTGTTTAAGTGATGGGAAGCCTCCACTCTCTTTCAGTGCGGTATAATCATTGACAGGTTTCAGTGCACCGATCTAACAAACCTGTTGGTCCTCATGAGAAACGCCTGTTAAGTTTTCTTTGTATATGGGCCGCCACAGGGGGCTACGTAGTCTATATAATACACCATGCACTTTATAATCAACATGTTTTTATTTATTTATATCACCTTTTATTTACCAGAGAAGTCATTTAAATTAAAAATCCTGTCCGAGAAAAGCTGCAATACCAGTTACAGACTGATAACACAAAATATGCCACCGTGTGCATAATTAGTGCTGAAACACAGAGTTGATTAATCAGTTAGT
>CAKAOI010047157.1:16984-83803 GCA_916701655.1 Sebastiscus albofasciatus
ATCTGCAAGGATTAGTTGATTAATCGATTGCAGCCATATTTGATAATCAATTCATCATTTCAGTCATTTTTTAAGCAAAAATGGCAAAACATTGGCAAAACATGGCAAAACATAATGTGACAATTTGCTGTTTTTCTTGTAAACTATATGTTTGAGACTTTTAGTCAATTACCGTGACCTCTGAGAAATTGTGAATGCTGATTTTTTTCATTATTTGTTTTTTAAATATTTCATTTATTATAAAGGAAAATAATCAGCAGATTAATTGATAATGAAAATAATTGTTCGAAAATTGACACGCTGCAGTTAACTTCTACTCTTCTGTGGTACTGCTCATTAAAACAAAAACAATGACAAGCATAGGACGTTAATCCAGAAGTGTTTAAGTGATGGGAAGCCTCCACTCTCTTTCAGTGCGGTATAATCATTGACAGGTTTCAGTGCACCGATCTAACAAACCTGTTGGTCCTCATGAGAAACGCCTGTTAAGTTTTCTTTGTATATGGGCCGCCACAGAGGGCTACGTAGTCTATATAATACACCATGCACTTTATAATCAACATGTTTTTATTTATTTATATCACCTTTTATTTACCAGAGAAGTCATTTAGATTAAAAATCCTGTCCGAGAAAAGCTGCAATACCAGTTACAGACTGATAACACAAAATATGCCACCGTGTGCATAATTAGTGCTGAAACACAGAGTTGATTAATCAGTTAGTCGACCCACAAAAGTAATCGCAAAGTTTTCAATTACTTGTTTATGTCATTAACCAAGCAAAGATGCTAGCTACTCAAAGCTACTCAAATGTAGGGGTGTCAGAAAATATCGAAAGAAATGTAATATCTATATTATGTTTTTTGATACTGTATCGATTCTCAAAAACACTGTATTGATTTTTAATTAATAGTTTACATGCAAATATTAACTCAGTCAATACTTTATTTTATTTGCAAAGAGATGTCCTCTCAATGTAGTGCTATGAAGTTGGATATTACAGATAAATCCATTCAACTGCATAAAAAAAGTAAACTTTTTTTACTCAGATTTTATGCATATGGTGGTGTTTTCTTTATATTATGATAGTTTTCCTAAAATTAGATTAAAGAAATTGCAATATGACGCCTTGCTTACAGTATCACAACCCCTGATTATGTATCGTATCCCCAGATTCTTGCCAATACACAGCCCTACTCAAATGTGATGATTGTAAATTGAATATCTTTGGGTAATTTGAAGATTGGCAGTTTATATACTGAACAGTAAAAAAAATAATCCAACTCTAGTTGGGAACATTAACATTTGGCACGGTGACCGTGGTGTCTGCCAGGGCGACGAGGTGTCTGCCCGTGGAAAGGTAGGTTGTCTACAAAACTAAAATAGCTTTGTTACACTTTCCCTCTTATGTTCCAGTTTCCAGAGAGAGAGAGAGAGAGGGGGCGAATAAGGAGATGGGAGGGGGGAGAGGGATTCAGGAGTTTGGGCTGAGAGAGATGGAGAGTGGAGGAGGGGATCTCCAGACTCATTTGTTTGCTCCCTGCTGAAAACTGAGACACCCGCTCCTTCCTTTCATTCTGTCTCTTTACTCCTTTCTCCCCACGTCTTCTTCCTCGAGTCAGAGGTGGCGTTGCTCTCAGTGATGAAGGCCGGTATTATAACAGAGCTTCTTTTTACCCCCCTCAATCCCAACACTTCACCTGGTGGGGGGGAGTATTTTTAGACTCTCACCTCTGAGGCTGTGGATGTGTGTTTATGGCGTGGTGGCTAACAAAGAAGGATTTAGTGCAGCGCTCTTTCAGTTTGTGTCAAAGCAGGTTTGTGTGACGTTGCAGGGCAGGGCCAGTAAACGGTGTATACTGTATCTTTGTAAAACGGCCTCTATAAAAAGGCTTTTATACTGTTTGCTTCTCTGATTGCCAATCTCAGACAAAATATCGCCCTGCATGCCAATGAATGCCATCGGAGTTTATCTAGACTCACTGCTGTATGTGTAATGAAATGTGCTGCTGTGATTGGAGTGACCTGGCTGTCAGTGTGTGATCTGAGGCCTTCGACTGCAGACACATTTTATATTCAGTGACATCTTCTAGACTGAAATCTCAATGTATTGATCCCAGCATATGGATTTGTCGTCCCTGTTACGTCTCCCATTTCACCACAGAAATAAGACGTGTGTAAAGTAAAGGGACATTTTGGGACTGGTTCAAAGAATATTGATACGCTTTGATTCTAATTAGGGCCGTCAATCGATTAAAATATTTAACCACGATTAGACGCATGATTGTCAATGATTAATCATGATTAATCGTATATTTTGTATCTGTTCAAAATGTACCTTAAAGGGAGGTTTGTCAAGTATTTAATACTCTTATCAACATGGGAGTGGACAAATATGCTGCTTTATGCAAATGTATGTATATATTTATTATTGGGAATCAATTAATAACACAAAACAATGACAAATATTGTCCAGAAACCCTCACAGGTACTGTATTTAGCATAACAAATATGCTCAAATCATCATGTGTCAGTGTGCTGACTTGACTATGACTTGCCCCAAAACTGCATGTGATTATCACAAAGTGGGCATGTGATGGAAGGGGAGACTCGTGGGTACCCATAGAACCCATTTTCATTCACATATCTTGAGGTCAGAGGTCAAGGGACCCCTTTTGAAAATGGCCCCTGCCAGTTTTTCCTCGCCAAAATTAAGTTTGGAGCGTTATTTAACTTCCTAAGCTAGTATGACATGGATTCATTAGGTTTTCAAGATTCATATGATACCAGTATCTTCTCTCTAGCTTTAAAACTGAGTCCGCTACAACCTCTGAAGGATCGAGTGCGTTAATGCGTTAAAGAACTAGTGACGTTAAAACGATTTTGCGTTAACTTTGACAGCCCTAATTCTAATAAATCCCTTATCCCAAACTTTAATACCACAAACCATACGTGGTCAAACCCAATTAAAACAATGAACTCAAGTGTGCACCTTGCAGTGTGTGTGTTGGCTTTTAGTTTGCAGGGTTTTGATATATACACACAGTTTTATGCAGCGCGATCACATTTTAAAAATATTGCAGCTATTGCAGATTCTGTCTACGCTGCTTCTCTCTATATGAGTAATTCTATAAAAGTGTCAGCGCTGAGAGATTGGGGATGAAACCCTGAAGCTTTGGTGTGACAGCAGATCCCCAGAGCTGCTACTGTTGGCTGCTGCAGAGCAAAATGCTCGACGCAGGAGAAATATGACTTTAAATCTCCTCTCCCAAGCATGTGGCCGTGTGAATGATGAGACATCAGAAAAAACAGTGACCAGTACTAATTCTGTCCGTGTTTAGTCTCATTAGCCGGTGTGCCGGCGCATTCCTCCTGCTGGAGGAGTGACTGAGTCCGTCTGTCTGCTGCCCGACTGAGTGGCTTTAAGACCTTCAAGGGCTTTCCCAGACAAAAACAGTCTGCTCACAGCCAGTCAGCTGACACTGTAGACATCATGGGGGTGGTCGAAATATTGTTTTACGTGCCGCGCAGTGTTGTTTTTGCTGTGTATATGACATGTTAATGAATTGTTTTTGTAGTAGTTTAGTCCTGAAGTGAGAAGTTGATTAATCACTTAAGTCAATGGCTTGATAATTCATTTAACAATTATATTTCTTTTGAGAGAAAAGAGCTAAACAGTTTTCATCTTGCTTTTACACCTATATTGGCCATTTCCTCTTCTTTTTTTTAACCAGAAACAGATAAAACTCTCATTTATCGAGCAAAAATGACAAACATTTACTGGTTCCAGCTTCTCAAACGTGAGGTTTTGCAGCTTTTTGTCATCATTTATGAGAGTAAATTGAATATCTTTTAGGGTTTGGACTGTTGGTCGCCCAAAACAAACAATCTGAAGACAACACTTTGGTGAATAAAATGTCAGAAAGTAGTGCCCAAACAGTTCAGCAAATTAAAAAATACTCCACAGATTATTCGATAATGAAAATAGTAGTTGCAGCCATGCTACAGTGTATTTACACCATACTATAGGAACATCATCTCCATTCGCCCCCCTGTATAGTTGTCATGGATGCATCCATCAGTCATTGTTTGTTAATGTGCATTTATCTTCTATCAGAGCCAACAGGGAGCGTATGGAAGATCGTCAGATCTATAGAAGGACTGAAGGCTTTAAGATGCTAAGGAGGGGGTCCTGGCCTCCCTGTCAGCCCTCTGACCCTCCTCCCCTCTTCTTCCCTTACTCCCTCTTCTAATGTCTGAAGCCCCGGTCACCATGACAACAAAAGGGAGACCAGGACCTCCTGATCATGACGGGGGCGTCAAAACCGGTTTGAAACCCCTCTGCTTTCCTTAGTAGAGTCCCTGCATAGTTCCAGTCATCTTGAGTCCAGAGGGATTAGAGCTTATTCACTTATGTGGAGAGAGTTGGAGGGCAACGAACGGGCTCCCCCCGCTCCGAAAGACTGATCTGAGGGAAGCAATGGCATCGAGAAGCCTTAAGAAGGGTCTTGAGAAGGGGCAATTTATAAAAAGTAACATATCTTGGTTAGTTTTTACTTGAACCAGAAGTTTGTGTAGCTCTTTGTGGCAGTTTGTTGTTATGAGTATACTGCCCCTTTCAGACATGCAACCCTTTACGATAATCTGATGGCGGTTTAACGTATTGGTGTCATGTCCGATTAAGCAGCCGGGTCACTTTTTCGTAACAGTCATGATGGCACAAATCAGATTAACGTAAAGGCTGCAGCAGCACAAGTTGAAGCATGTTGAGAGAGATGGATTCAATTTGTTTTATTCGCTTTCTAAGATCACTGTAATACATTTAAAATCTCAATTTTCAGCTCTTATGTAAGTTGAATCATCAGAACAAAACAATTTTTTCCATTTTGCAGCGCGACCGGGTAGAACCACAGTAATAATCTGACAATATTTCAAATTTTGATTCATGCAACTGCGTGGATGAATTACATGGATATCCACTAAAGCTCTTTAAATAGAGCGTGTGAGCAAATAAGAATTAAATGAGAGAGGATATTGCAAAACAAGCAGCAGAATTCACAATAATAACGTTAGAGTTTTAACATGAATTATTGCTTCAACAGCAAAATAAGTTTTAAAACCCATCAGTGATGCAGCCGCTCTCCATAAATATAGAGTGAGGAAATGAGTTAGCATTTAAGCACTTCCGGTTCCCTCGTCTGGAAGTCGGGTTTTTAGTTACATGCCTGAAATACATGTAAGGTCTGCGGTTAACACAAGCTTCAGAGACTTTAATGTTTTGTTCTACGACATCAAATTTGTCAGTAAATATCCCACTCGGGATTTAGCGGTTGCTAACACGTGGCTAAATGAGACTACTATACGTCATCGCGCCGACTCGTCCGCCTTTACAGCCTCGTTGTGTATACTCGCCCTCATGCGACCGTGCTGTAGTTCATTTATAGCCTAACGTTAGCTTTTTACTTCTGGCGATTTCATTCACACTTCAAAAATCACAAAAGTGGTGTTCATTCGTGCAGATTATCTTGCTGAACAAAACATAGAAGTATCATAAACGCTTGTTTGCCACAGAGCTTATTTTCGGCAATAATCCAAAACCCGATAGAAAAATCCCATCGAGGGAACCAGGGCGATGCTAACTTCTTGTTTGGCCGACAAAAACACGTCATCCCTGGAGCTCTTTCTTCCATGTTCTTCCTACTAAACACCATGTGAGCTCACTGACTGGTGCACAAACTAGCAGGAAGGACACTTGTCATTGAATCACCTGTAGTTTTTTGGCTCCTCTGTGATTCATGTTTCAGACCCTCGTTGTAGAGAAATATCATTTTGCGTATAAGGAGCTCAACTCTAGACGTTAGCGTAGTACCGTAGTTAATCTGATATCCTCCCATTCAGAAAGGATTATATGTAATAAATATCGTCATGGACTAATTATCTGTTCTCAGTGCAGAGAGAAATCACATAAGATTAATCCTACAGGCTCTGCTCATTAGGACCGTTAATTCTGCCTCCCAAACACCACATGTTGCTCCTGCTGCCGTTAACTTACGTTTTCCTTCAAACAGACACTGATGCAGTTATTGAAGTATGAATCACTGTATGAAACACTTTAAACTCTATTTTATTTACAGAATGACCAAAGAGAATCAATGGACAGAGCAATTCTGGTTTAATTTCTACTTCAGGAGTGAGCACATGGATTTTGTATAATCATTTTCTGCTGTGCGTTTGTTTATCTTTCTGATAATAGTACAGTAATGCATCACTGTTGTGCAGAATACTTTGCTTTTTGGTTAAAAAGTTGTACCACAATCTAAGTAAGGTATTGACAGATGCTGTTGTACAGATTATACTAGAATATGTGTTAATTCCTTTGCAGTTTCACGGTGTTTACATATCATAACAACATGTTGCAGTACCAGATTTGTCTCAGTCAGTTATTATGAGTCTAAGCAGGGATCAGCCAGACATTGAGTGAGCTAATTAACGTTAGGTAATCACAGTTTAACCGCAGTATGTAGCCTCGTAGGCTCTCAGACAACTTGGCAGGTTGGAAAATGACTTGGCATGGCCCTGTCCTGGCAGGTGGAGTCTAGATGTGTGTCTTGCCAACATGCCTGCTGTCAGTCAGCCCCTTCTTTCACCTTAGTTATTAGCCAACATGGACAGCCTTTCGCCCCGTGGTTAAGAGGGTTACAGAGTATGTGAAACAAGAGGGGAAGTCCTAATTGTTTTCCTACACAGCAGGGATTCACTAACAAACTAATTTGCGAGTGACGTAGCGAGGACTTGCCATACTTTGAATCCGCCGGTGATATCTTGTGTGACTTGCTAGACAGGCCTGAAACCCAAGAACAGGACGCACCCGTCAGTCGGATATCCTCATGTTCTGTGACTCACCGTGATGTTTTTAGAGAGCACAAGCGGCTCCGCTGTTTGGTGCGTCGTCCATGTGCACTATGATCTCATCATCATGCGTCCTGTTAACCATTGTTCTCCACACAACACTCAAACTGTTCACCATCTACGGGACACGTTGTGGTGACATCATAGTCGGTATGCGCCAGTTAATAGTGTCAATATTTACCAGCAGTCCTGTGAGAGTGAGGGAGTGAAACAGTAAGTGGTTCTCCTACAACACCCACCGCTACAGTATCACATCAAGTTCAACCTGTCTCCTCTTCTCTGGGTTTCTATTATCCACAGTTGTGAACTTTGAGTTATTCCCGAGGCTGATAAGATGTGCGGAGACAGTAGCCTTTGTTGCGGTCAGGGGAAATGCCAGCATGTTAGCAGCCATTTTACATCTCAAATGAAAAGAGACCCCTTTCTTCTGCTGCCTCATGCCTCGCAAGGCTCATGCCTCAAGCCCTGTTAGTGCTGCTTGAATGGGCTTCATGAATGGCCTGTCCTGGTTCTCTGTGTGTGGGCCACCATGGTCTTGTGGGAAATTTGTATGCCTCAGTCTACTGTATATCATCTCTGTTTGTCGTGAGTTGCTAGTGGAAACATTCCTTGAATGCACCCTGGTGTGGTGATTTGAAGAGCTAGAATTTGACCTTATTAATATCTGGGAGAAAAACATGCCATTTCTACCAGTGTTTAGTTTCCTAGATGAGATGATTAAATATCACAGCAACATGTTTTAATGTTAGCTATGTAAGAAAACACAATGAACACAGGGACATGTTCAAATACCAAGTCATTTATAACGGTCAGCAATCAGAGACCTCAAACACTTACAGATGACTAGCAATTAGCTTATGAAGACTTGACCTGTCCTTAAAGGCAGGGTGAGCGATCTCGAGAAACGAGCAAGAGTACACTAGATTTTTAAAAATGATCCAGCTGAAAAAATGAGCCCGGTGTTGCCAACTCTTTTCCAATGAACGCAGCTTAGAGCTTTAGCTGCTGACTAGCTCCAAAAGTCCCTAAATCTAGAGAGAAAGTCACCAAGTCCTGGCCAAGTGATGACCTGACACTTTGTCTTCTATATCCTGAGACTTTACATTGACTTTTCTCAAATGACATGAGACTTGCATGACTTCAGACTTGACTTGGACTTATCTTGAATGACCAGACTTGACTTGGGACTTATTTATCACAAGACCCAAGACTTGAATTTGTCCTGTCTCAAACAACTTGAAACTTAAAGTTAGACTTATTATTACATGTGCTATTACAAAAGGTAACACTTAACGTGGACTTGTCTTGTTGGACTTCAGACTTCCCATCAGTATGATAAGACTTATGAATTGACTTCGACTTGTTCTTAAGGACCTGAGACTTGCTATTACAAGACTTGACTTGTCTAGAATGACTTGAGACTTGCCCCCAAAGAAGAGTAGGATGGCGATATCTAGCGGTGAAGTTGCAGATTACAACTTCTCCCGTGTGCCAAGCGTGTAGGATTGCTACGGTGGCCGATGCGAAAATGCGAATGGTCCTTTCTAGAGCCAGTTATTGAAAGAGTAGATTGCTTAGAGTATGTGTGTACTTGGGAAGTGAGTGGTGAAGCAAGAGAGAGAGAGAGCGGCAGCGATGGGAGCGAGTAACGTTATAAACTCTGGCCCAAGCAGAAAGAGTTAACAGTGTTTGGTTTGTCCGTTCTGGGCTACTGTAGAAACAGGCGGTGCAACATGCCTAGATATAAACGGCTCATTCTAAGCTAACGAAGACACAATGATTCTTGTTTTCAGGTGCTTATATACTAAAGGAAACATCCTTATTAATATTATATATCATTTCTGCCAATAGATCCCCCTAAATGTTACAAACTGGTCCTTTTAAACATCTCTGATCAAAATAAAAACTGTAATTGAGAATAATTGTTTAAGCACATATTAAAACATCATCTCTCTGAGACTCACACTGTCGTTCTCCTCTCTCAGAGCGAGTGACCCCTCTGAGCTGCCACCATGGCCCTGGTTCAGGCTCTGCCCATATCTGCTGAGCCCCACAACCCCGGCCTCAGCGGAGGACCCCGCAGGAGACACCCCTCCGGCTCTTCACCCCCCATCGACGCACCACCCTCCACTCTGGATCCTATGGGTTCTGTCAGCAGCCTCATCGCTTCCCGCCCCGGCCCCTACCAGGACCACCGATCTCTCGTTGAGCTGGGAACCAGGGTCCGACGGCCCACGCCGGGCGCCCCCTGTCTGGGCTCTGATTCGCCCCTGGACTCCTTATTACTGCAGAGCATCCCGGCGCTCAAGAAGCAGAGCTCCACGACGTCCAGCAGGGGGCTGGAGAAGGAGAGTGGGCATGTGAACTATACCTATCTGAACGAGGACTATGTAGGCGACTGGAACGACAACCACGTAACACGTGCCAGCCCAGGAAGTGATGCAGACGAGACTAAAGCATCAGGGTTGAATGGGAACATGGGGGGACCTCCTCCAAAACTGATCCCTGTGTCAGGAAAACTTGAGAAGGTGAGTCTTTATTTATTTAAATCCTTGCCTTCTTGCCTCTCAACACTGACATCTGACTTTATATTCCTTCCTCTAGAACATGGAGAAAACGGTGCTGCGGCCCACTGCCTTCAAACCCGTCATTCCCAAGAGCCGTACCTCCATGCAATACCTCTCCCCTCGCCATTGTGCCAACGCATCAGAAAGCCAAAACAACCTGAACCTGCTGAGCCCCACACACACAGAGGCGTCGCCCTCCTGCTCTGAGAAAAGCAGCTCGTACAGCAGGGCCCGCCACAGCGGCGGCGGCGGCGGCGGCGGCAGCAGCCACTCCTGCCAACTGACCGACTCCGGACGCAACTCCCTCTCGAGTCTCCCGCCTTACAGCAGCGGCGGCTACAGTCTGGCATCAGGGGAGGCCTCTGCTGGCCACCTGGAGCCCATGAAAAGCGCTCCGCCAGTCAGCGGACACGGACACTCCAACTCAGACAGCGGGCGCTCATCGTCCAGTAAGAGTACAGGCTCCGGCTCGATAAGCGGCCGAGGTCAGCCGCTGTCTGACAGCGGGTCCAACGGGCGCTCCCCTGGCCCGGTGGAGGGTTACGAGGGGGTGGTGAGGGACCTGGAGGACAAGCTGAGGGAGAGAGAGCTGGAGCTGCAGCAACTCAGAGACAACCTGGATGAGAATGAAGCTGCAATTTGTCAGGTTGGTACAGACCGAACTTCACACCTTGAGTGTTTTCACAGAGAAACACCTCTTCCCAGGAGTTTGTAGTAAAAAAACAATAATCAGTTTTGGCTTTTGACATTTTCTTTGAGCTGTAAATCCTGACAGATTTGTTGTTCTGTCTTTTTGTTGCAGGTTTATGAGGAGAAGCAGAAGCGCTTTGAGCTGGAGCTGGAGGAGCTGAGGCAGGGCTGTGCCACCAGGATGCAGGTAGCCTCGCAGAAGGCCCAGCGTGCACAGCAGGTGCTTCAGTTGCAGGTCAGAACCGCTGACAAAAAGCTCGATCAGGTTCTACTACACACCACCAGTGGTGCTGGCATTTTACTACAAATGCAGTAAAAGATGAGACAAAACATCAGTACAGGCCAGAGCCACAAAAGTATTTTTTAAAAAGCTGTGTTAAGTAGCAGGAGCTCGGTTTACTTTATTAACGTCAAACCTTTTGTGCCAAAGTCAGTATCTGTAGTAATTATGTTTCTAAATAAATTATAACCAACTGCGATGTTGTGATAATGTGTGAAACTGGGATGCATTGCCCCTTGTGGCATATCTGATTTTCTCAGAAGAAGTTCATTAAAATCAAATCAAATATCGGAGGATTGATTTCTTTCCTTTTAAATCTTCTAGCAATAAGAGTAGAAAAAAAGCGTTCTCATATCAAATCAATTAGCAACACAAAACAATGACAAATGTTGTCCAGAAACGTTCACAGGTACTGCATTTAGCATTAAAAAAAGTCCAACAAGCAACAGCAGCTGTCAGTGTGTCAGTGTGCTGACTTGACTATGACTTGCCCCAAACTGCATGTGATTATCATAAAGTGGGCATGTCTGTAAAGGGGAGACTCGTGGGTACCCAGAGAACCCATTTTCATTCACATATCTTGAGGTCAGAGGTCAAGGGACCGCTTTGAAAATGACCCGCTACAACCTCTGAAAGATCGATTGTGTTAATGCGTTAAAGAAGTTAGTGGCGTGAAAACAAATTTGTGTTAACGTGTTATTATTGCGTTAACTTTGACAGCCCTAATTCGATATTTGGAAAACCCCTGGAAACAAAAATATTAGTTGCCAGAAAAGAGTTAACTTTAGAGCAAGACCAAACCATGTGTGACAGTTGCTGTCATTTGCGTACATCGATCACATACTGTATGGAAACAATAGCCACTTTTGACTTAGCGGTGACATTTAAGATTTGCATTGATCTACCTCTATAAGTCCTGGTCCTACTAGGAATTGTCCTACTAGGTCGTCTTGTACTGATACTGCCTGTGTTTATGGCCGCAGGTTTATCAGCTCCAGCAGGAGAAGAAGAAGCTGCAGGAGGACTTTGCTCAGCTTCTGAAGGAGAGGGAGCAGCTGGAGGAGCGCTGCACCTCCTATGAGCACGAGAAGATCCAGCTGGGGCCTCGACTGGAGGAGAGCAAGTGGGAGGTGAGCTTCTTCAACTGACTCAGGTGTTCAGTTGAGGGAATATAATGACCACAATAAAAGGAAAAGGTTTGGGCTGTAAGTTAGAGTTTATCACAATGCCATCCTTGATTGATTTTACTGTTTCCCATCCCTGCCTAAACTCAGTTTTACAGTATTGCTTTAAGCACTGTCCATATTCTACCATGACTTTTACTTTAGAGCATCAATCTGACCACGGCAGCTTTCCCATAATATATTTATTTCCCTAATTAAAAGAAAGGGAATTGAACATGATGGTTATTAATCAGTGCATCTCTCATTCATTCACTTGATACAGGAAGTGAAAATGTTGACAAAATGTAGCCGTAAAGGTCTTGACGAACTTAAATATGATGCAAGAATCAGTTGTTCTCATCACTCACAGGCAGACCAATGGAACAGGCTGCCTCTGTGTCTTTATAAGCTCCAGACACAGATCAATAATACAATTGATCTTCTCTGCTGTTTGAGATAATTAATTGTGCCACAAGGAATCATGTCTTGGATGCTCAGTGTATTTGTTCCCTGAGACTGATCATACAGGGAGGATATAGACCTAAGCCAGGCAACAGCTTGGGTCCATGTTTACTTCCTGTCAGCGTACGTCATTCACATACACTGCAACAGGAAATAAACTAGGATACATACGAAATATTTACATTTGCAACTGTGAAATGATCTAAATGCAGCCTCTTTGATTATTCAGACTCACTAAAACAGAACAACTCGCAGACTTCCTCAGTCACAGAGCCAAACAAAGAGTTAAACTGAGGTTTGCTTGGAGGTCGGAAGTTGGACATTTTAACTGGGAAAATTCCGACCGCGGAGTCGTCTGGAGCTCAGCATAAGTACAGCCTTTTAGATCTTTATTGGGGATCAAATGGCATTTATTGAAATGTAATAGTGACAAGGGGCTTTAACCAGAGAAGAAGAATCAGTAGAAATGTTGTCATTTATTGCTCAATAAAAATGTGAGTTGAGTTTTGGTTTGCTTAAACTAGAGGTCGACCGATTGTGGATTTTTAAAGGCCGATATAATAAAGATAGTTTAGAGCAGGAAAAAGACGATTAACTGGCCGGTTTCTTCTTTACTTCTGCAGCAGCCTAGTCGACTACTTTTCCATACGCCGTTTTTTTTTTGTCACTCTGAATTTAAGCATCAGTAAGAGGACATCCTGAAGTGTGATTTCAGGGATTACATCGTTGGAATATGTTTGATTTATTTACAACGTGTGATGCGCTGCTCTGTGGCGTACAGCATGACAGGCCAGGATTACTTCTGTCGCGCGTCCCGTTACGGTGTTAAATGCCGCTCTTATGTGTGCATGTTCCCGGGGATTTCATTTCATGCATGGATAGTTACGTGGCTGGATTATTTGAAAGCAAGAACGCCAAATTGGTAAATCAGTTGAATGATTTATTTTTCCTCCTGTCTGCCTGTCATGTATCACGGATAAAGAGCTGATCAATTAGACTTTTATTATATTTTTCAGCTAATTAATCAGTTAGTCGACATAAAATGAATCAGCAACAACTGTTAGATTATCAAAAAATGTTGCCGATTAATTTGATGTCAATTGACTGATTAAAGTAATTCAGCTAATAAATGTACACATTTTTAAGCAAATGCCACTGGTTCTTCTGGTTTTCTTAATCTACCATGACAGTAAGTTGAGTAGCTTTTGGTTTTTAAATGTTAGTCGGACAAAACAAGACATTTGTTCTGGAAAACTGTGCAACGTTTTTCGCTATTTTCTGACATTATATAGACCAAACAATTCATCGATTCTTAGAGTAAATAATTACCAAATTAAAGTATAATAATAATAATAATAATAATAATAAAACAATAATTCTCAGGCGCAACCCTATTTATTTTATTTTATTTATTTATAAAATAATTTAATTTAATTTATTTATTTTATTTCTCTTTATTATTGAATGTTGAGCCTGTGCACCAACATATCTTTGCTTTACTGAGCTGAATATCCATCGTGAACTGTTTCTCTTCTGTCCTCAGGTGTGTCAGAAGTCGGGGGAAATCTCGTTGCTGAAGCAGCAGCTGAAGGATGTGCAGGGAGAGTTAGCCCAGCGTGTGGGAGAGATCGTCTCGCTGCGGGGTCAACTCCGAGAGAGTCGTGGCGAGCTGACCAACTCCCAGGTTCTGCTCCAGGAGGCCCACGGGACGACCCGCACACGAACCCTGGAGCTGGAGGTGTGCGAAAACGAACTTCAGCGGCGCAAGAGCGAAGCGGAGCTGCTCAGAGAAAAGGTAGGACGCCTCGAGGGAGAGTTGGCTCATCTCAGAGAGGCGTTGGCCAGTCAGGGCCCAGGAAACAGACAGTGTCAGGTGTTCCAGGAAGCAGAGGAGCACCTGCTCGCCTACGAGAGCGACGAGGCGAAGGCCCAGCGGCAGAGCAGCACCGAGGCCCTGCAGAACATGAAGACGCAGTTTGACAGGATGAGGGCCGAGCTGGCCTACGAGCGTCAGCGGGCCGAGCAGCAGACGGGAGGCTTCGAGGAGGAGCGCAGGATATGGCAGGAGGAGAAGGACAAAGTTATCCGCTACCAGAAGCAGCTGCAGCAGAACTACGTGCAGATGTATCGCAGGAACCGAGAGCTGGAGCAGCTCCTGCAGGAGCTCAGCCAGGAACTGGAGAGCAGAGAGGAGGACGAGGGCAGCGGCAACGAGATCAACTTTGACGAGATCGCCGCCACGGAAATCTGACCCTTGTGTCTCTCCTTCTTTTGATTTGCACTACTGTCGGCTAAATGTTTTTTTTCTCACCTACATGTCACAGATCTAATCTCTCTACAAACAAGCAGATATCACTTTAGTTCTGCCTCATTGGTCTATTCTCCAAGGAGTCCCACTTGAAAGCCAGTGACCTCTATTAGTCGTTAATAAGCCACCTCAGTCCTCTGCTGCCTCTCCGTTAATGTCTGTGTAACTAACTCGGCATCTTTCCCAGTTTTTAGTTCATTTGTGGGAGAATTTGTTGTGTATGAGTAACTTCACCCAACCTTTCACTCTCCTCCTCCTGAGCTGGTTATGACTCCAGCTTCCCTGCTGGGTTCGACGCCACACTCCCACTCTGTGTTAGCAGAGTCAGCTCACATAGTACAGTTAATTTAGCTGGAACCCACGCTTGTTGTCGATTGACAGTAGACGTGGGACGCCACACATACAGCCTGTCATGATAAGAGTGAGTGAATCAGAGCGTGAGTGGCTACACTCATCATGAGCAACAGGTAAACAGTAGGTGTTTCCAAAATATGTCTACTTCCTTCTAACCGGAGTAGCGAGATAAATTCATAGGGACAAAAAAACTCTAATTTTCCAAATCATATGTGGCACAAATTGGTTGTTTTTATAATAGGAGGTCCAGTTTGAGGGGAAACAAAGTTCAAGCCACCTTCGATTGTTCTCTCAGATCAAGGCCACTTTACCCTAAATGGTGGAAATAATATCATGAACATCTGTACAGTCTAATGTAATTACACACAGTAACATCTGGTTTAGATACTACCAGGGATAGTTAGGATGTTTTGAAGTGGGGTTGTATGAGGTACTTATCCATAGCAAGTGTATTACCTACAGTAGATGACGGTCTGCACGCCCCCAGTTTGGAGAAACAGATGGGAGTTATCGCACAGAAACAAAATAATGTACTGTTGTGGATGGAGCTGGCAGCAAAATGTATTTTAGCCACCTAAAAATGGCCCAACATGAATCCGAACTAACCCTTTAAAACACCAAAGTCACACAATAACACAAACTAACCGATCGAGGCAGCGGTAGAACAGCAACCCCAGTGTTCTGTAAGGTAAAATTACTGTTTTTGTCAATGGAGTCTGGTGGCTTTGAAGAGAGCATAGATAACCGCTTCAGTTCCCCCGTCGGAAAGGGCGGTCTGACAGCGAGGTAAAGCTATCTAAATATAGCGTACACTTAAACTGATATCGATTAATTTAGGTGGCTAAAGTATGTATAGCAGTACTTTGCTTCCCCCACTTCAAAAAATCCAAACTATCCCTTTAACACCTTACATCCAGTGCAGGTCAGCTTTTCTCTTGCACACACGAACAGTCTGGGCCACCTTTTAAATAAATAAACCGACGTCGGATGTCAGAAGATTGGAATAAATCACTTTTCCTGTAGTGTGGGAGTACCACGGTATATGTACAGTAATTATATACTGCAATATTGATATCATGATAAATGTTCAGGAAAATCAATAGACCTTTTTTCGCTGCGGATATTCTGGCATGTCATAGCAGGAAATGCACAGGTGTAATTAATAATGTTCATCATAATAATAACGACTGCATTCCCATTACCAGGAATACAAAGAGACCCAGTTCCAGGGTCCTACTGGCTCACCGTCACGGCTTACTGGGACACTTAGTGGAACTGAGCCATCGTTTCTCCCGCTATGACGAGTCTAAATGTCTGCTGTGAAAAAGAAGAAGTAGAAAAAATCGTCCTGCTAACAATCCCACAGTACAATGCTAAAATGACATTAGTACCACACAAGGATCTGACATCTCAGTTGACTGCTGCTCACTATAGATTGGCTATAGAGAGGCGAAGTCCCGCCCCTTCCCGTGGACCACCTTATTTCCCAATTATATTAATAATGTATAAAACCCTATAACAAAATCTGATCATTGACAAATTCCTTATATCGCCCATTCCTAGTAATACACTTACATAAGGCCAAAAGTATAACACCTAATGATCAGTGTGCTAATACTTGAATCAAATGTATTTTTCCAGTAAAACATAAACATTCATACAATTAAGAAAACCGTCTCTAAGAGGTGGTAAACATGTATTACTGTGTGAGTGAAGGGAAATCATGCACTGAATGATGGGGGTTTCGGTGTAAAGAGGAGCTACTCTGACCATGACATGACTGTTTTAACACCGACCTTTTAAGATGTGTTTCTCGTGTATTTACTTCCCTGTACGACAGAACCGAGAGAAAAAGATTTTCCTCTATGACTGCTGATTGAATCATCGTCGTCTGTAAATAACTCTGACAAATCATAACGGTTTTTCTTCCAGGAGATGTCTGTCCATCTCAGATAAAAAATACAAAACATAGCCACTGTGAATAGACCAAAGCAATGTCGCACATTATATTTTGCTCCTACAGATACGACGCCTGTATATTAATGTTTGCGTGGATGTTTGTTCTGGTTCCTCAGTATAATTTTATAATCCACAATATTTGTATGAAGACATTAAATGTATATTTTCATGCTGTACATTTCTTGAACAAACCTACTATGTTTTTAATTAAAAAAAAGACAACATTTAAAAGCTGCGTGGTACAGTATCACATTTGTTCAACTCCAATGGATACCAGTGCAGTACATGCAGTTTTATCTGGGTTATAATTCTCTCTGATGACAACTTGGATTATTTATTCTACAGTTTTCATCTTGTTAACATTTAGGAGATGTTTTAAGGTTTGTGATTTGAGGCATTCAACATATTCGTCACTAGCTGCTGCAGAGAGCAGAGATGCTTCTGAACGTCTCATGTCTGCCCTCTGCAGGTCGACATTTAGACTTAACATGGAGTCAGACTTTTAATTTCAGTTCACAGGGCTTTTAAAGGCACGCAGGTTACAGTTTGCAGTTTGTCATCCTGCACATTTAAAAATTCAAAAACATAAACTGATGCTTTTCTTCAGAGGATCGGATGTTAATACATAAAATGTAAAATGTTCTTGACAGGCATTGGCTCCTGGGTTGTGATGAAGTGAAGTATTAAGGCAGCAGGAGCACCATTTCTTTTATGATTTCAGGCTTTCTGGACACACATTGAATTTACTGTAAATGTCTTTTGTTGCTCCAAGGCAATATTCCTCTCATGTATTCATTAATCCTTATGTGATCTGCTGCCTCGGGCCATTTCAGTTTTTTTAGTTGCTCAACAGTCACCAGTGTCCGTGTAATTATTCCCAACTTCAACAACATGGATGGCAAAATTACATACCTGACCTCAGATCAGTGTGTTTCAAGTCTCTGTCTCTGTGTTTAGTCCCAGAAAATCACAGAGCACTTGTCTGAATTCATGATGAGAGTCTCAGTCTCCTTTCAAAATGTTTTTGGGGACTTTGACCACAAACACCATGGGGTCTTTGGCCTTGTTGCTGAAGGCTTTTCGGATGATGTCGACAGCGTGCTGATGTGTAACGCCTTGCAGGGAGACTCCGTCCACAGACGCCAACTCAAATCCAGCCTGGGGACACGAGAGGGAAAGTCACATACAGTAAGAGCTCAAATTAAGGATGTCAAAGTTAACGCAATAATAATAACACAAATTTGTTTTAGCGCCACTAATTTCATTAACGCATTAATGCAACTTGTGATTTTTTAGGGTTGTAGCGGGCTCAGTTGTAAAGCTACAGTGAAGATCCTGGTGTCATATGAAACTAGAAAACCTAAGGGATTTATTGGTACCAACCATGTCATACTAGCTTGTCGCAAAGTAGGCAAAACAATACTAACTTAAATGAATTCATTTTTAATTGGGTAATCCATCCGTCCATTTTCTGCTGTTCATTAATGTCAAGATCACATTAATTTAATTAATTATATCATCAGGAATTCTTGTTATATACTGCTGACAGTATGATTGTGTGAAATTGTATTCAACGTGGTATTAAAAATGTAATTTGGTGAATTCTGCAGAAACCCTGCTCATTAACCGGTCGCGTCACCTTGAGAACTTCACAGGTGGAGGCAGCTCCTCCGGGAAAGATCTTCTCGATCTTCACCACCGGCTGAACCTTGGACTCCATCCCTCCAGATATACTGATGCCTGAAACACCAAGACAACAGTCAGTGATGCATTTGATATATTTGTGTACTGACAGTATACCAGGTGTTTCACAAGCACTGGTTTGCTTTGTACAGTAAAGAGGCAAAGTGAGGAGATGTTGCACAGCTAGTATTTTACAATGTTACCAAAAACGCAAACTATTCAGTTCCTCCACAGAGAATCAAACAAATGCAACACTTTAAATCTTGTGTTTACCAGAGATGTGCTCATAAGTGTCTTAGAAATGAGTCAATCAGCATGAAAAAAGCATAAAAAATGACAACTAAGACCAAAACGACTGACTAATCGACAAAACATATAAGTATCCTTTAGTAATTTGGGTGAACTGATAAATTGTACTTAATTATAACATGATTCTGACATTAAATCAATCTCATTTACCCAGCGACTGTTTGGTTTTGGAGATGCTGACAGTTTTGAGCTCGTACTCCTGTTCAGGCTCGGAGCCGTTGAGTCCGTTCTCAGAGGAAGTCTGATGTCCGTTCATCTGTTCGCTCCCCGCTCGCTGATCTGGACCCGACTTGAACACCTGAGACAACAAGGGCCGACTCCTGCGGGCAGCACTCTGCAGCGTGAACACAGTTTCTTTACTCCGGTCTCCACTCTTCTCCTTTTTGCTTTTGGAGTGGCCGTTTCTAAACGGGGACCTTCCTCTCTCTGAGGTCAAGTCCCCCTTGTCTGAAGTCGAGTGCAGTGAAACCTCGTCAAAGTGGACGGAGCGAATCGTGCCGATGTCTGTCCGGAGAGGAGGGCGGGAGTCGTGGCTGCTGGCCAGCAGCCAGTTGGGGAGCATGGCGGCGCTGGCGGAGGGGGGTCTGAGGTCTCTGGACTCTGTGTCGTAGCCGTCCACTGGTATGTCCAGCAGCGGGGTGAAGGACATGGAGGGATGGGGCCTCTCTCTGGATCCACGAGGCCCAGACACACTGAGCTTCTCCAGCTCATCCAGCAGGTGGCTCTCCTTCTCCACCTCCTCAGCATTGTGGAGCTCAAAGCCTCCTCTGTAATCTGAAGAGAAACACAGGCTGTGTCAGCACCTCTTTTATGGTCTGTGCACTTTTAACTCTGGCTGTGGTTTAACTGTTTGGCGAGGAAAAACTGGCATGGCCATTTTCAAAGGGGTCCCTTGACCTCTGACCTCCAGATGTGTGAATGAAAATGGGTTCTATGGGTACCCACGAGTCTCCCCTTTACAGACATGCCCACTTTATGATAATCACATGCAGTTTGGGGCAAGTCATAGTCAAGTCAGCACACTGACACACTGACAGCTGTTGTTGCCTGTTGGGCTGCAGTTTGCCATGTTATGATTTGAGCATATTTTTATGCTAAATGCAGTACCTGTGAGGGTTTCTGGACAATATGTGTCATTGTTTTGTGTTGTTAATTGATTTCCAATAATAAATATAAACATACATTTACATAAAGCAGCATATTTGTCCACTCCCATGTCGGTAAGAGTATTAAATACTTGACAAATCTCCCTTTAAGGTACATTTTGAACAGATGAAAAATGTGCATATGTGGGATTAATCAAGAATTAATATTATAATTGACCGACAGCCCTATTTAAAACACAAACCTAAAATCCAAAAGTTCAAAATACATCAAAATTAAGTGCTGTGGTATTGTATTTGAGGTACTGACCCGGGATGGGAGTGATGAGGCGCCGTTTGGGTGCTCGACCAGATGTGGGAGAGCGAAGAGGAGCAGTTTTGACTACAATACAGAAAAATATAATGTTACAGAATGGAGCTTAACTAGCTAGTACTGCTCACACTTATTCTGACAGATTCAGCATGCGTCACACGCACTTGAGCGATACTTGAGGATATCGTAGGCCTCGACTTCGATGGGGGTCACCATGTTGTTGAATGCACTCAGGTCAGGAGGAGGAAGCAGCATCCTGACAATCAAAACAACGCTGAGTCATTTTCATTGTGTTACGTTACAAAACATGTTTAATTAAGCATTCAGTGTTTTATTGTGGAACATTTGGATTTGAGAAGATTATCCTGAAAAATCCTTAATCCCCTTCTGGTAGCATTTGTAACAGTAACTATATCAAAGAAGGCTTTGGAGTGAATATCTAGTATTTTACTGTCCTTACCGGACTTCCCTCAGCAGCAACAGCTTCTCAGGTCTGTCCAGCACGGCCAGCAGGTGGCGTATCAAGTTCTCCACTGACCGTTCTGCCACATACTGTTGAAGAGTAACGATACAGATGTAGTACCCAGTTGATAATGACTTATATGTGAAATATGTTTTGTGATAAATAACTCCTTCATGGGCTCTCCAAAGGTCAGCACATTTAAAAACAACAACGTCTCAGTTTGTCTGCAGCAAAGCTTCTCACCCTTCGACACGCCTTCATCACAGCAGCCACCTCCTCCTCAGTCAGCAGCCGGCGGGCCATGTCCTCCACAATTACGAGCATCTCTGAATTTGGCATCGCGCTGACCTGTCGCCCCCCTGAAAACATTACAGGGGAGAACCAGTGTTGACTACTGGACCATAAATACTTCTTTGCAGTCCAACTTAATATAACTAATAAAGCTATAAACTAATTAGTGGGAAGTGGGATGATTGCCACTTTAATGCATTTTAGGGATGCAAAGATGCATCTACCTTTTCCAGCCTTGGACGGCGACTTGGAGCGCGCCTTGGACGTGTCTCTCTTGCGTCCGCCCTTGAATAGCAAGTTGACGAAGGTCTTCGAGCGCTGCAGGGTGCTCTTCTCCTGTGGTTGCTTCTCTTTCTGCTTCTTCTCTTTCTTCTGCTTGATTTCTATGATTGGATCATAACAGTCAGTCATTTATGCGGCTCAACCATGTCATGTTTTCATGTGACCCACTCTCCCTCTCCTTGCCTCACCTTCCACGGTGACTTCGCTCTGGGATCTGGTGATCGGTCGGCTCGGCATGCTGAGAGCCAGCAGCACGGCCGTCTTGGGGGACTCCTGCCTCCCCCCGTCCTCCTCTCCACCGATCACCGTGTCTCTGAGCAGAGTGGTTCGTCCCAGGCTGCGAGTGGTTTCTGCACCCGTCCTCTGAGAGGGAAGGTCCGTCTGCATGGCGGTCTCGATTCGCTCCGACTCAGACCTGGACAAATAAGCTGCCATGATCTAGTCTGTGTACACATGTTGCTTTTGTATGTGTGAAAAGGCAATTTTGAAAACGTTACTGAGCCTTCTTCACAATAAACTAGTATGACATGGTTGCCAATGGATTCCTTAGGTTTTTCTAGTTTCATATGATGCCGGTATCTTCCCTCTGGCTTTAAAACTGAGCCCGCTACAACCTCTGGAAGATCGATTGCTGTTGCTTCAAACAAATTTGGGAGAAACAAGCTGAAAATAAACAAGCTGACCTCTGGTCCTCAGTGGAGATGCAGACATCCACCATGTCTGAACCAAACGGCATGCTGGGAGGGAACATGACCTGCGACAGGCCGCTCAGAGAGCTGACCGGAGTCCCAGACGACAGAGAGGAGGCTGAGGAGTTGGACTCCGAACCCTGGGAGGAAGATTTCTGAGTACCATTGGCCACTGAGGAAAGAAAACAAGAGATCATCTAAATCAAATGTGATCCGTGATCTTTACAGAGTCAACGATAGAGCCTCACACAGATAATGGCCAAATCCCAATGTCCCCCCTAAGGCCTTAAACCCTGAACCCTCAGGGACTTAACTGACGTCGACTGGTAGACGGTTGAGTGTGAGAGGCTACAAAGGCTTGAAAGGGTGTACAAATAAATAGGATAGCACTTTGTGGCGACTTGTTACCTTGACGATGCCAGTTGATTTAATGTGTTTTACGTACCATCTTGAATCCTTAATGTTAATGTTTCTGTGTAAATTTAAATATGCCTGGCTGGTGGAGGTGAACACCCATGTGCCGTCCACCTTGTTTACCGTTTTTTTCCTTTTATGCCTCTGGGCATCGAGCATCGTGAGTCTGAGTGTGGACATTAGGATTGGGCCAAGAAACACAAACAAAAAGGATTGCAGCTTTCAGTAACACTTCATTTTACAGGTCCGCAAATTTCATGGTAATTAGGTGATAATTAGCAGGTAACCTATGTGAAATTTCTTTGGAATTTCTGCCAAATTACCCCAATATTTACCTCAAAATGGATCAAAACTTACTTTATTATAAACATTATTTAATAATTATATGCTAAAATAGCATATAATGGTTAAAATAGGGCCTTTAGGTTTGAGAAGCGGCTGTGCGCTGCTCTTCATCAGAGGTGGAAAAACAAAACTAATAGAAGACACTTCTGATCAGGCACAAATCTCACCATTATGTGACTTATCGTCTACACAAACTGGTAGCTAATGTCATGATTCAGGGAGATTTTTAAGAAATTTCAAATAAGTTATTTGCTAATTATTATCTATTTATCAGCGGACATGGAAATAAAGCATAACTTTGTATCCTTTTCCTGGAAATGTATTAATTAAATAACCAGTTATTGGGAAATAGCTGATTATAATTATCAAATAAGGTTTATAATAAAGACATTTTCGATAAAGTTTGAGGTAAATATTGGGGTCATTTGGCAGTAATTCCAAAGAAATTTCAAATAGGTTACTTGGTAATTATCACCGAATTACCATGAAATTTGCAGACCTGTAAAATTAAATAAAAGTGTTACGAGCTTTCTAGATAATGAAAACCAGATACATACGCTTATTGAGCCACCTGTATTCTGCCACCATCTCTTTATAAGCAGGGTATCGTCCTGCTTCCTGTGAAGATATGGCCACAGATATGCAAATGAGATACAGTAGAGAGCTTGAAACTTTTATGGGATCGCTATATTTGATAACCCTAGAAGCACACAAAACTAAAACACGTCTTCCTCCTCAAAGAGAAACACATTTCCCTTCTTGACTCTCTAGTAACCTTTGATAGCCGGGGTGCTTTCTAACTCTTTAGTTTCCAGCGAAGGGGGAACAGCGAGGGATCCCGGAACAGAACTTGCACATCACACTGCTCTAAGCTTTGATCAGCACCTGATCCCAGCTGCCTGGTGAATAATGCACACGGCTTGGCTATTTTTCACAGTGCGAAACCCAAGCTCCGACAAGTAAAGTGAGCGAGGAATATTACGAGTGTGCATGCCAGCTGTCGGGGCCCTGCCACATAAACCCGCCACTACGTCCACTGTGTGGCGACGTTTGTATTTAGAATTAAAGATGAAAGGTAGAAAGTTAACTGCGTTGTCAGGTCATCTAAACCGAGGCAGTAATGAAAGAACCGACGTGCTTTCTAATAACAAAAGAGTCATTATGAAATGTGATACTTCAGCTTGTGGTTAACACCGAATGCAACACCAAATATTCAGCTGAGACGACTTCACTTCTACTAACAATGCTTTAGAAGATGATAGCTGCCACTTTACCCATGAACCAGAGGGTTATAGACATTAGATTTTCTATCAAACTGGATTACTTTTACCTTCCTGGAAAACCATACTGTATGTTCATGATGACTTCTGACCATTAATCATTTGCAAAAAAGCAGAATCTCTTGACAGTATAGATGAGCCCTGGAGGCTGAAATTTGTTCATTTTATATAAAAAAAAAAGCATTTCTGAACAAACTACCTCAACTTCTTTTTATATTTACTCGTGTCACAGCAGCCTGTTTCAGCCAGAGATACTGGAAACGCTGAAATCGAGCAGTTTTCTTGTCATGTTGTCTTAAGTATGTTTTTTTTTTTTCTTAAACAATGCATAAATGTCATTTAAACATTTTTCAATCATCAGCTCTTATATTACAGGGATAAGAAACGTGTGTATACTTGCATTTAAAGGAACAGTGTGTAACATTTCGGGGCATCTATTGGCAGAAATGAAATATAATATCCATAACTATGTTTTAATTAGCTTAGATTGAGCTCTTCATATCTACATAGGGAGCAGGCAAGGAGGGTGAAAAGAGGAGATGTCACGCATCATCAACGCGTCGTATCTTTGGGGTACAACACGTGCGCAGTAAAATTGGTCTGCACTTGCCGAAATTGAGCCAATGGCAACGTACGACCGCAGCTCCAGTTACACTGTGTTATACCCCATATCCAAAGACCCATTTACCAGCCTCTTTCAATAGGCCTTAGGAGCGGGTCCTCTTCACGGAGTGAACAGTAGCCCAGAACGGACAAACCAAACTCTGGCTCTAGAGAGAGCCTTTCACATTTTTATGTTACCTGAAGGCCACCGTAGTTCTCCGACATGCTTGTGAAACGGCGGTAACGTGAGCTGCAGAGTGCAAAAAGTAGTGTAATTATGGTAAGGATCCCTCTGTGCGAGGTGAACGGCGTTACCACGGTTTTGCACTCGGTGGCTCACGTTACCACAGTCTTGGAAAGGAAGGAGTGAGTGGAGGGGTATTCTGTTGGTTGCAATCTGCAACCACACCGCTAGATGCCGCCAAATCTTACACACTGTCCCTTTAAGAAGATATTTTTGTGCAAACATTTTTAAAAATATAATCTTTTAGGATTTAGGACTAGGGGCTTTATAGTTTTCTCATGTAGTCTGCTATCGAGGGGCAAATGTTGCACATCACCGCTCTCACCTTGATGGTCAGCATGACGTGCGTGTGGCTCTTCAGCACCTCCACAGAATTACTGTGGCTGATGTCCTCAAAGCTCACGCCATTGGCCGCCAAGATCTGGTCCCCCATCTTTATTCCGTTCTGCTCAGCCAGACCACCAGGATCCAGTCTGAAACCACAAGACAGGAGTGAGTAAGAGAGAATATTTGATGAGTAAATGAACAAAAAGGTGTAGCAGAGAATGTTTTCCATGGCGGAAGGTACCTACTTGGAGACATAGATGCCCAGACCAAACTCCTTTCCCCCCCTTATGTTGAAGCCCAGGCAGTAGTCGTCTGAGGTGGTGTAAAGGTGGACGATCCTTTGGAGGGCGCTTCCTGAGCTGGCGTCCGAAGGCGTCCGTCCGCTTTCCTCCACCACCATACGCCTGTGTATCAAGTCCACCCTGGAGGATTTTCCACAGTCGGTCAGAATCTAATATTTGTGTGATAAACTGAGCTGATATCAATTTGAATCATCACCAGGTCGTCTTCTCCTTGGAGTAGCGGATGCCGGGGACTTTGCCAACACGTCTCACCACCATCCTCAGCCTGTTGTTGCCCGTCAGGACCTTCACAGCGCTGCTCATCGTGATGCTCTCCAGGCTGACGCCGTTCACCTCCACCAGTTTATCACCTACAAGCAGACCTGCCTCCTCTGTGGACACACACACACACAAATAACAGGTAACAAAAGCAACATCACTTAGTTAATTAGTCTCCAGCTAGTAGCACGTTAGCTCACCTGCTGTACTGTTGTCCTCCACCTTACTGACGAAGATGCTGAGGCCATGTTCTGAGCCTCCTCGCACGCTGAAGCCGAGCTTGCCGTCCACACTCTTATCCACTGTGATCGTGTGGAGATCCTCGCTGTCATCTCCACCTAAAAAAAAAAGGCACATGGATGCTCTTTTAATAATAATAGTCACAAACCTCAGGGAAAATTCCTGTATTATTATGTAGGGCTGCCTCTTCCTCGTCGATTAGTCGAATAATGGGTCGTTTTGTCGCTTCAGTACACGTGTAGTTTAGATATAAAACATGCAATAAATAAACATTTATCACCAATATTTGTTTTTATATACTCTGTTTACTTCAGTATTTCTGTGCCTAAATTGTTCAGTGTCTCTATCTGATTAAAGTCTATAAGTCTACTATAAAGTATACTCTAAGTAAACTACTAGTTTAATAGTTTTTACAGCAAGTATACTTGTAAGTTTTCTTTAAGTGAACTTATAGTACTTAGACAAATATACTTATACTTTTCAATATAAGCCAAGTACACTTACACTTTTCTGTATACTTGCCAAGTACACTTACACTTTATACTTGTCGGTATAAGCTAAGGATACTTAAGTATAATGTTGTTGAGTATATCTCTGATAAGTACATAAAAAGTAAACTGAAAGCATACTCCTATTATTTATATAGTTTAAAAGAAGTATACTAATAGCACACTGAAATAAACTTATTTTTTGTAAGGGAAACCAGTATTTGGTCTACAGTAGACTGCAGGTTGTAATGTGCAACTACAACTCCTCCTTTACCATCCACAGGAGAGTTGATGAGGATGACCCGGCCCATGGGTGAGGAGGATCGGATTCCACGCCGACGCTGCTCCTTCTTCCGTAAGAGGTTGCGCGTAGCCGTGTGTGACCCTTGGGTCCCGGGGGTCTTCTCCCTGCGGGACGGGTCTGACGAGTGAGCCATGGAGGCTGGAGGGGTCCCCTTTCACACGCACTCCACCGGGGGCTCAGCTCCGGATGGAGGAGCCTAGATAGGTAGATAGATAGATAGTAACTTTATTGATCCCGAGGGAAATTCAAGTTTCCAGCATCACAGTTCCATAGTGCAAAAACATGTTAGTAAAAAGGCAGTAAAAAAGTTAGTAGTGCAAAGTACAAAACATATACCAGATATAACAATACAAGGAGATGAAGAAAACTGTTAAAACTGAATATAGTGCAGGGTAACAGCTGTGATACACGACTATTAAAAAAAGTGAATATAGTGCAGAAGAGACTGTTAAAAATGAGTAAAGTGCATTATTATCTGTCCTGCAGACCGTCCTCCTTCAGAAGGAAGGGGATCCTCAGGTACGTCAGATACATTTGGGATTGTTGTGGTATTTTTTTTCCCGATATTCCAACTCACTGGTGCAGGTTGTTGCTGTGTGACATGATAGTTGACTCTTTGTCTTCCTGGAGTCACACTTTGGTCCATTCCTGCCCATGTTGCATCTCTCTCACCTGTCTGAGTCTAAACAGAAAAAATCAACACACAAACAGCGAGTTTAGTGATGAAAACTAGAGATTTGCATGGAACTGAGCTCAGAATGAAGAAGAGAAAACAATGTTCCCTTTCATATTCATCCTGTTTTGTATGTTTACAATATAAGAGATGTGTTTCTGTGAAGAAATTACATCTTTTTCGCATTAATCCACTTTTCAGTGTTTCTTCACACATCAACATTAATACAAACACCAACAGATATACTCTGCAGGTGAGGTTAGAAACAGGATTTAATAGGTTTTATTTAGCTCAGACCTGACCCACTTAAGGAGTCAGGATGTCACATGATGTTGTTACCATGGTTACCTGTCACTAAACTTAACCCATGTTAACTGTGTGTCCTCATGATGTCACTTTGGGGTTTCCCTCATGAGTCTCTCAGAGCTTCAGCACCGAGGACAGCGAAAATAACGTGCAAAGCTGCGTCACAACCTTAAACACGTAATTTAACGTCTAATTATCAACACCAAGATGCATTTAATTAAGTTTAATTGCGTCTAAGCAACTATATCTAATAAATGCATGAACAAATGTAGACTTATCTCTCCCAAAATAAATACTTTTAAGCCGAGAACACAATGCAAGACAGAAAAGGCAGCTTCTTCTCTTGTATTCTGCTTAAATATATTACCAGACTGATACTAACAGGTACAAAACACTGACAGAAGACAACAGAAAAGGTCCCATATTGTGTAAATGATCTGAACTAAAGTGAGCTAGTTTAGCCTACCTGAGTCCATGTTGTGCAAAATGATCCAACCTACCTGGTTGGGACATTTCTCTGGATGGTAATAAGACCCGCCCCCGACGGCCACGCTGATTGGCTGCAGTGGAATTAATTGAGAGTATTTGATTGGACGACGAATATGCCGATCAACTGACAGCGTGTCAGGACTTTCTGTGCATTACTACAGAAAATTATTAAATTAATATAATATAATAAATATAACATAAACTCTGGCATTATGAAATGTTTATACAATAATTATTTTTTGTTTAAATCGTCTATGTATCTATTTGCACATTTGTTAATGAGCATGTGTTCAATACAGAAAGCATTATATATATATATATATATATATATATATACTATAATATTTTTTAAGAAATGTTATTTATTGCCTACCTTCGCTGTTATTATTATTATTATTATTAGAGTTCATTAAGTTCATAAACTTAATTAAATGTATCTTGGTCTCGATAATTATATGTTTAATGTCGTCTTAATTTGTGACACAGCTTTGCAAGCTTTTTATTTTACTGTGGTAATGGTAATTATAAGAAAATCTACAAATAAAAGAGTTATTTTGTAGATTTTCTTATAATTACCTTATGTCCTGATACAATGGTGAATGTATCAGCCTAGTAAGAATGGAGTCATGCCTGTTTTGGTATCCATATACCTATTGTTCTGTTTTGTCATAGTATCACACATTGTCATTGATGATTTCTACAATAAAGATAAGAAAATGAGTCAAAAATAATGCACATTGCACTCGTATTTATTAAGTGACAGATGACGCCAATAATTAAAGCATTTATCATATTTATTGTACATCCTTTATTGTAACATTGTGGTTTGAGTTGGTTTTCAGCATCAGGTCTGCCTCCTCAGGGGTTTAGTCATGAACAAACCAACATTAACAGTAAAGCTACTTAATAAAACTCTGTAACAGATGAACTCACTGACTTACCGTAAATCTCATTTGTATAACAAAATATCCTCAAATTTATTGACTTTTATTAATTTTCCTTTTTCTTTCTGCAGGATGGAAGAAAGATCAACTTTGTCTCCAGATTCCCTCTCCCTCTGCTCCAGTACGCTGAGTAAGAAGGGAGATATCGGTGCTTTTTCAGGAGAAAAATCTACACAATTTCTTCTCAATCTGTGACTTCAAACTCTGATTAATATCTACCAAAAGTGAAATAATCCCCTGCAGGAAACCAGACTGATCTTACATGGTGATGTTGGCTCTGAAAACACTCCCACCCTCAAGTGAACTTCAGATTACTTTCATCTCAGGAAGTCCAGCAACATCTGAACAACTTCTCCCAAGCAGTGAGTAATAATAAAAAAACAAAATGTGGAGCACAAAGTCATGTTTTATTGGTCAAAGGTTTCTTGGCTCCCAAGACAACACAGCAGTATCACAGAGTAATACAGGAAACTGAGCGTTAGATATCAGGCCTGCTCCCTCTCTTGAGTTTAAAGACAGACCGTCATTAACACACTCAGAGCCTCTTACTACAAAGTCATACCCCAGAATGCATCCTGGTTTCCCCCGAGACCAGTACACCAACAAACTAAACCTAATGTGCACTTTATAAACAATTCTTTTCTCACACAAACATTTTTTTTTAACATTGATATGATCATTCGTATAGCTGGATGTATGTTTGATTCTGAAAGCCTTATTTCCTGTCTATAGGCAGAAGTTCTTGTGATATTCTCCTGGCAGCTCGGATGACATCTTCAGTGTTGACTTTATCTCCAAATTCAATCTCTCTGTGCTCCAGAAGGATTCCCTGTGGGAGAATAAAAACAAAAAAAATACATAATACAGTTCAAGTTACTCCTCAATAATACATGCATTTGATTATACAACTGATTGTGTACTGATGACTGGAACAAAACTTGAACCGTACAAGTTTTACCTGCTGTCCTTGTCCAATGACGAAGACCCCACCGAGGACAAAGCCCTCTCCCAAAATGTTTCCCATGAAGCCGCTCTTAAAGGCCCGCAGGCCGTTCATCCACACCCCAACACGCAGGAACGCCAGGAGACCCATCTTCCGCTCACGAGGCCCATAAAAACGCTTCTGTAATGCAAGCAGACAAACCAGAAGCCTTGACTCATTCATCCAGACCTAACAGATTTCCCACAGATCCTGGATGACTTATTAAAGGAAAAACCTCAAGATCAGGCACAATATACCGATTCATTAAAAGGAAAACAAAGTCCACCTTTTCATCCAAGAAGATCTCCCCCTTGAAGTACGGTCTGAAGTTCTGGACCTCGGTGCCGACGTCCTCCTTCACCACAGCGTACAGAGGGACCCCGAGCTCATCCAGCTCGGGCTTCAGAGAGGACAGCTCTGCAGCCTCCTGCAGCCAAGTCGGATCAATAAAAACTCACATATGTAAAAAGACACTGCACAAATCAACTGGTAAATAAATGCCAGGCCTACTCCAATTGTAAATTTAAAATGTTTTGTGATACTGGTATTTTTATTTTTTTTTTTTACATACAATTGAAGGTTTTGTCAGCTTAAAGCTTCAGTAGGCAGAATATTTTTGGCATCATCAGGCAAAAATTCTATAATAACAAAAACTATGACTGTGATGGAATTTTCTATTAATTCCTCTGTTATTGATAGAAAGGTCAGAGTGTTTGTCAAAGTGTCCCCTCTGTTGACATTATTGGGTTGGAGTCCTGTCTAGAGGAGCCACTGTTATCTGTACAGCTGCGTCTGTAGTAGGGGCCATAGAGCCGGTTGCTGGGGCAACCAGGGTCAGAGATGCCAGAGGAACAGAGTAAGTCAAAACATGATAAGGGTAAGACACTGAGCACCAGGGAGGAAGGGCAGAGTTGTGAGGCCTTCACATAGAGAGCACCTCAATGGTGGAGACCTGACAATTGCTCCTTGATCAAGCTTCAATGAACCTTCTGTGTAAGACATCATCAGCTCCGGGGCCTCCTCCTTCCTTTAAGTTAACTTGTGTATCAAATATTATTAGATTATGCCTATATTATTAGAGGAATTAATGGAAACTTCCATCACAGTTATTATGGAATTTTTGCCCAATGATGCCAACAATATCCTGCCTACTGCTGCTTTAAAGACACTCAGTCATGATAAGAGGACACTTGACATACTTGACCTCACCTCTCTGCACAGAAATCATCCAGGCCTCCTCACTGCCAAGATGACAGCTCCAGACCTCTCCCACAGACTCTGAGCTTTCACCAGCCTCATTTCTGAGAGAAGAAACGAGGTGAAAGGGTGAAAGAGTTGTGCAACACAATAAATCCCAACTAAACAAAAGCTCCTTTCAACACACACCCACACACACCCCTTCTGACTATTTATGAAACTCTCACAGAACTTTGCAACAAGCTGAGACTTGCCTCCTTTCAAGGTTTTGAGTTGAGTGTCCTCCAGGTGTTTGAGAGTGGCTTTCAGTGGTGTAGTCAGAAACATGTCGGTGAAGAAGTTCATAACAGCAGTGAGGAGGCAGACGACTGCAGACACACTGTTGGCTATTATCCCCATAACCATTTCTCCTCTCTGTCTGGCTGCAGCAGCTCCTCTGTGGCTTAAATTCCAGCTCGAGTTGATCCTCCCACTTGTTCTGCACCGAGATACAGATCTGACGACGTGATTACGCGCAGCTGTGTTTGATAAGTGACGCAGTCATCGAGTCTGCAGCGGGAAGACGAACTGATACCTACAAAATAAAATACAAAACAGTCATTGTGCACCATTTGGCCCTCCTCCTACTGCAGTTCAAAGGTCAGTGAAGGAGGAAATCTGCACAGTCATCCATCCAAAATATCACAGTAATAATGTTGCAAGCTCATGTGAATTGTGGAAAGATGTCAATAATTTTATACTTTTTAACATTTTCTCAGATTTTAACACTGTACTATAGAAATATTATATTTGGTTGCTATGATTAAAGTGACACAGACAGTAATGCATTTTTTCGTATTAATTTAATTTTAATTCTTGCAGTGTAAATTCACCAAAAACAAAAAGCCTAATTTCTTTGTATTTATGAAAAAAAATGGAATTATATCTGTCAACAATTTATTCCTCACAAAACAAAAAAGCAATGAAAACAATGAATGTATGCAATATCTTTAAAGTTTTTAAGTGAAATTATTGTCATACATATTATTTATTTATTTATTTATTTTATTGTGTTTTTTTTATTTTATGTTGGTTTTGTTTCATTTCTGTTGTCCTTTTATGTTTGGCACAGCTCTTTGTTTATGTTTTCGCTATGCTTCTTTTGTATGTAAATGTTTTGAATGTTTTCTGCTGTTACTATTTACACTGTCATTTTGAAATAAAAAAAATAAAAAAAATGTTGCAAGCTTAAATCAGTGATGCAATCTATCCCATTGTTTCCAAAATAATGTGGAATTATTAGTTTTATTATCACCACTACTAACACTGTCTTTACATGGACTTTAAAGCTGCAGTAGGTAGAAATGGGGCTGACTTATAAAAGTTATTTTTTATTTTTTTGTCACTATATCCTGACGGTAGTGCATGAGACAGGTAATCTGAAAAAAAAAATCATGTGCCTCTGTGTCCTCTGGTGCTCCTAATGGCATCTGCAAGATTTCACAGCAACCAATCAGAGCCGAGCTGGAGCCTGCCGTCTCTGAGTAGCTGTCAATCATTTGCTGACTCCGATTAAACGGTCAAACTAGGCAGCGCTGATCAAATATGAATCAATATTCTGTTACGCCTAAATGCCTCAAATGTTTTCAGAAACATCTTGTAGTGTACTGTTTAGCTGTAAAATGAGAAAGTTTGTGACCCGGCAGCCATGTTGAGATCAGTTGAGGAAATACCAACTAAATACCAAATCTCTCTCTGAAATGACCTGTGATTGGTCAAAGTCTCCCGTCACGGGCTAGATTTTCTAATGCCTGAAAACAGAGCCATGAGGAAGTGCAGAAGTCTAGTTTTCGCTCAGAACACTTGAATTGCAAAATGCTGAAATGTTATTATGGAATTTTTGCCCAATGATGCTAAAAATATAATAATTAACAATGTAGGCACAGAAATACTGAAGTAAACAGAGTATATAAATACAAATATTGGTGATAAATGTTTATTTTTTTGCATGTTTTATATTTAAACTACACGTATACTGAAGCTATAAAACCATTAAAACTCATGTAAAAGATGGATCATATTTGGTCTTCTTCTTCTTCTTCTTCCTCCTCCTGAAAAGCAACACAACGCTTTGTTACAATTTATTCACCACTTAAACTGTCTGTTGTTTAGTTGTTTGTAGGATTTTTTGAATCACTTATTTTATAATTCACTTCCAACTTCGTCTACCTTGATGGCCTCCATGTCAGGATGAGAGGTTTCCGGTTCCTCTTGTGGTCTCTTGCTCTCTACTGTTACGTCACTGTCAGTTGGAGCCGAGCTATCAGTGGGCTCACTTGTTGTGGGTTGCCCGTCTGCCTCCTGAGAAGAGGTGATCAGAACAGCTCTGGTTAAGCATTAAACAAATGTGTCCTTGCATTTCTATCTCTAGATTCTGTTGTGGTCTGGCTGACTGTCTACTGCTGCTGGGACAACACTGCTGCCTCCCTCTGGATGTGTTTCTCTTATCTGGTAAGAATAAGATAATAAAAAAATCAGTCACCTCTTCCTGGTCCTGAAGATGTGAAGAACCAGGTTGCTGTGGCTCTTGTTCAGTTTCTTCAGTAGCATATGTCTCCTCTGGTTCGAAAGCTTGACTCTGTGGTGGTGACTCCAGCAAATCAGTTTCTTCTTCATCAACCTGCTGGTGAAATGGTGTGAATTAGTAAATTAATAGATTTGCCTTTTCTCAGCCTGACTCCTGTCTGTATTTTCTCCACCTGAACACCTGTGAAATTTAGAGGAATGAACATTTTCTTCTTACTCTCCTCAGCTGTTGCTCCCTGTTGTCATCTGGCCTGTAATGTTTAAACTATCTTCAGCTGACTTTATCATCTTTACCTCATCTCTCCATTGTCTTTCCTCACTCTTTATACTGCGTCTCTTGCATCCTGGCAACCTAGGGTGACCAGATCCCAACAAACCAAGTGTGGGACAAAGAGTATGTTTGTGTGGGACAATGTGGGACACGTTACCAAGGCTGAGAGGTGGTCTACAATTTTGAACATCTCTGTGTTTTGCCTGAATGCATCCATAGGTCGGCACATCTCTTTTTGACGTTTCTTGTGAGACTCACATGACCTGTGTCGCTTCATGTCGTATCCGCCCTGTGTGAAATTGAAAAGTAACTGGCAAATTTCACAAAAAACTCTGAGAATCACCTTCCAGCAGCTTATCAATACTTATAAGTAGTTTCACAGTCTTTGTTGTAGCTGCTCTTCCTTTTCTTGGTGGTAGTTTCCCTCATATTCTGCCTCAAACTGCATAGCTTGTGACTTTGCAGTGACTCACAATTTTCCCTGTTGGGCATAGTGTTGCAAAGACGGTGAAAGGTCAACCTGCACTTGACCCACTTGTGCGCAGTGACAGCAAACACAGCCTCGTGATGACAGCCTTTCCTGCTTTCTTCACAGCCATTAGATTAAGATTTTAAAGTGTCATCTGTCCTGCAGTGGTTTGACTTTTGAAAACTAGAGCCAATGAAAATGTGCGACATCATCTCAATATGTGGGACGTGGGACAAGGGATAAAAATGCTGTGCCGTCCCTCGTAAAGTGGGACACCTGGTCACCCTATGCCAACCTAAATCCTCGTGCACATGACCTGTATTTCATCACCTTCTCTGTGTCCTGAGGGGAACGAGGGCTTTGTTTGTCGTGTAGCTCTTCTGTTTTGTCTGGTTTTAAGTCGTCAGTGTCTCGGTCGGGAGTTGAGCGTAACACGTCAGTCTGCTCAGATTCAGTAGCGTCAGCTTCATCAACCACCTGCAGAGCAGTTGTGAGACAGAATAACATGTAATTTATGCAATCTGTTCTCACAGTGTTTCACATTAACCCCTAGTTTTTCATTAGTTGTATATCATGATACTAAAATGGTGTAGATGTAATATCATCACCTTCTCCTCATCTTGGTCAACTCCTTTCTCTTCTATTTGATCGGTATTTGCCGTTTTCTCTTCTACATGATTGTCTCTTGGCTCCACCTCTGTTTTCTCTTCTTCTTGATCGGCCCTTGGCTCCACTTTTTCAACAGGCACTTCTGTAGACTCCTCTTTGACCTCTGTGCTGAGGACCTCCAATGGTTTTCTCTCAGGGGACTCTGGACTGGTAACATTATCTGTAACCTTCACCCGGCAGACACACCATCTCCTTAAACCATTTGAAATCATTCGGCTGCTGTTTTTCACACCACACGAAGCGAGTCATGCATTTTAGAATAATCACAGGACTCTGCACCGCCACTGAAAAGCCCCCAGCAATGCTCATGAATCAAACCCAAAGATCAAACCAAAGAAGTGATTGCAAAAGATGAGAATGGCACCACCACCAGAAGCACACAGATTTGAGATCCACTTTTTTATCACCTCCGGTTCAGTGACATTTTCCTGAACTTCAGTTTGGTGTTCGTCTGCGTCCTGCTGGTTCTCTAGATCAGGGGTGTTTGGTTTCTCTTCTGTTGCAGGCTTGTTGTCCTCAGCACCTCCTGCTGTGGCTGCCGTGGGTGCATCATCCTTCTCAAAGATCTGATGATGTGGCGATATGCTCTAGAAGGATTTTGCTCAAAATGTCAAGTAAAGTGCTTAAAAAATGTACTCCAATTGGATCAAGTGGAGTACATTACAGTGATTACTTTGCTCCCTTGGTCTGGAGTTCCTCTTAGCTCTTGGTCTTTGCTTAAAATTCTCAAAACAGGGAAAATGGGGCACCATTCACCTTCTAAAGGCTAATCGTAACAAAACAATATCTTAAAAACTAAACAAAAAAACAACTTCAGTCCCTCCAGCAGAGCAGGAAATCTGGGTTAGATGGAGGTTGAAACAGAGATTTTGGCACACAACGTACTTTTTTAGACTCTTCCAAGGCGTCAATGATCTCCTGTTCCTCCTCCTTCAGCTTCTTCTGGTGCAACGCCTCTTGTCTGGCCTTCGCCTGCTCTTGCTCCAGAAGTTCCGAATTGGCCTTTTTCTGCAAATAAAAAAACTGGTATATCAACAAGGTCTGTGACTGAGAAAGAGGACTCCACTACACCCCCTTTTTTTACCTGTAGTTTTACACAAAAAAAGGACACTTTTTAAGGCTTTCTAAAGGGTTTGACCTTCTGACCTTTTATTTTTTATGAACCTGAGGCCGCTGTAGATCTCCAGACATGCTGGATTCTGACAGTAGTTTCTGAAGCTAAAGATAAAAGGTGACTGGGTGTTTGTTGCCACAGCCCCTATAAGCTTTATAGCGCTTAGCTTGAGGAGCTTAGACTGTCTAAGTCTGTGTCATCCTTTACTGCAGATCTCAAAACCTATTTGAAGATCAGGGCTGTAGTAGTAGTGGCAATAGTGGTACGAGCAGAAGTAGTACTAGTACTAGGAGTTTAGTAGCTAGTAGCAGTGTTCCCCTAGGGGTTAATCTCCTTGTGGTGTGGGGTCGTGTCCTCCAATATCAATATTTCTGCTACAGCTTACAGTTATTTTTCTATCCTGTAGCTTGTGGGACAAGAACTATCGCACTATAATATAAAAATAATCATTTACAAGTTAAAGTCTTGCATTCAAACTTGGCTTAAGCAAAAGTATGTAAGTATTATTAACAAAATAAGCTGTTAAGAGTTGTTGATAATTCTCTGTGGGTTCCTCAGTATGAGTGACTATAAAAGTAGATGTACCTCAGACTTAGGATAGGATAGGATAGGATAGCACTTTATTTTCCCTGTGGGGAAATTGCAGCTGCACAGCAGCACAGATTCTAACAGAAGAAGTAAGTAAGCACATAAAATAAGAATAAGGCAGGGCATACAATAAATAAGAATAAAAAAAAAAGTTAAAAAAGGTAAATAAATATGTGCATTATAAATATTATAAATTATGTGCAGTAGCAGTAGTGCAAACATTATATATCCTCATGAACAAGGCAAACAAAGACAAAACAGACAGTGTCAGAGACCACCGAGTTGGCTGAGACTGGGGTCACTTGTTCTTATTAGCACTTGGTGTAGTTCCGCCCAATGACAGAAAACAAAGCAGCAGCAGCTTACCTCTCTCTCATAGTCTACATTAGAGTTGTACTTGTAAAGCCAGTGGGCCAGGTAATGGATGGGGTCCACAGGACGCCTCTCAGAAACTTCAGCGAGTCCGTCTGCCAGACATTTCCCCAAGTGTTTGTGTAAATACTCAGAGTCCATGTTTTTTTATCTGAGTGAACGATGGAAACACAACTTAACTTTGTGAATGGTGAACGTATATAGAAATAGAAAGCTTTATTGTCATTGTATTAAATACAACGAGATTCACAGTTTCAACTTCTGGTCAGTGCTTTAAAACAAATACTTGACAAGGCTAAACGAGGCAGATAAAACATATAACAGGTAAAACACACACACAGTTATAAAGCAAATAAAACAGGTAAAGTATATGTAATAAATACATATAAACAGAAGAGTTACACCAGAGGAATAAAATCTAAAAATAGATGTAATGTAAACAGAGGTAATACACTAGTATAAAATATAAAAATAGATGAATGTAAACAGAGGTATTACACTAGACGAATAAAATATAAAAATAGATGTAATGTAAACAGAGGTATTACACTAGACGAATAAAATATAAAAATAGATGTAATGTAAACAGAGGTATTACACTAGAGGAATAAAATATAAAAATAGATGTAATGTAAACAGAGGTAATTGAACTTGTAAAATAGGTAGAGTATAGATGTAATAAATACAATGTAAACAAAGGTAGTTATAGATATATGATAGTACTGAAAAGTGAGACGTTAGCGTCAGTTAACAGGAACTTACCTCGAAAAACAACAGTTTAACTTCCTTTTTTTGACGTTATAATATTCAGCTCTGCAGTAAATGTTTGTATTTCTACTGTGTATTATTTATGTCATAAGATAAATTAAAAAAAATAACTCATTTAACCAATATATAGCAGCTAAACAAGGACATCGCCAAAATAAAACTTTTCTCTTTTCCACTGAGCGTCCGGATGTAGCGGTTGTGTCACCACGGCAACGGTGTCACGCCATTAATACTCCCCTGGCTCCTACTACCGTTGATACCAAATAATGATACCGTATACTAGCTCTACAGTAAGAGTTTGTATTTTTACTGTGTATTATTTTTATTGTAAGCTAAATAAAAAAACTAAAACAAACCAATTTAACCAGTGTGGCAACCAAACAAGGACATCACCAAAACAAATTTTTCCCACAGAGCATCCAGATGTAGCAAGTAGCGGTTCTGTTACCATGGTAACGGTGTCACGCCATTAATGCTCCCCTCGATCCTCTAAAACAGGCTCCTACTACTGCTACCATTAATACCATGGTTGATACCACTAAAGAACGTATACTACTACTACTACTACTACAACTAGTATACTACTACTACTACTTATACTATTACTGTTACAAACATCTATGGTTACAAAGGTCAGCACCATTTGAACTATTCCGCCTCTCCTCTACAGTGATACATTCTGCCCCCCCCCTGCCTCCATTAGAATGGTATGTTCCGCCTCTCCAGTGTAGTTCATGAATACAACAGGTGCGTTTTTCCTAATTAAGCTAATTAATTGACTAATTAAGCCCAAAACGAGTGTTACTGCTTTTGTTTTGACTGCAATGTGCGTCCATTGAACTATAAGTACGTTAAGTCACATATTATTATGGTTTATGTGCAGCATATTCATGCCTTTTGGGTATTTCTTACCCCTTTTTTCTACTGCTGGTCATGCTAATTAGCAATTAAGTGTCTGCTATGCTAGCTTCCAGTGGTGTAGAGTCTGTTACTACATTCAATGCACCTCTGTTCTGTCAAAACTCATTTTTAAACTCCTTATGTTGCTGTATTCATATTTAGAGTGTAAATTCAGTGAGGTTAGGTAATATACCCACAGGTTAGTATTTGTTGTATTCACAGTCTGTAGTCTTAATTGTGGGTTATATAACTAGATATCAAATTTATAAAGGAATATCTTATCTTATCTTAGCTGCCACCTGTGCCCTCATGGTTCCACCTTGTGGCAGTGCTATGCATAGCGGTGCATGTCATTCAGTTCCTTACAATGTCTGGGTTTAATGTTTTTTTTTTGTTTGTTTTATTCCTCCTTTTTCAGAAACCACACAAACATACTCGCAAACTACAAAAAGCATTCATGTAGCCTACTCCCTGTCAAGCCAAACTCAGCAATGAAGTTTTTCTAATTGGAACTGCTGGATGAGAGAAACCATGGTAAGCCACCCTCTTTCTTATTGCTACTACTACCACCACCACCATAATAATAATAATAATAATACTAATAATAATAATAATAATAATGATTGATATAAACTACAATTGTAGTGATAGTTGTCTGGTAGTCTAATATTGATTAGTTTAACTAAACTGTATTGATCCCCCACAAGGAAATTTAAGTGTCACAGCAGCAGAAGTACACAAATAGATGCATAGTATTGAAATATAAAAAATATATAGATTCTATATACATACTAGAATACTATATACAGTACATAAAATGCCATTTGCATGTAAATAAATTAGTTAAAAAAAAACAAAGCAAAAAAAGAAATACATAAAAAAAGTAAAAGTGGTATTAAGACAAATGTAGTCACAAATAAATAATGGAAAATTACATACAAAAATTGCATTTTCAGTTAATAAAAAACAGATATGCTGACATCATTATGTGGAAAAATGGTTAAATCTGAATTGTAAATAATCCTGATCCTAATCCTTTCCCTCGGGATCAATAAAGTTACTATCTATCTATCAATCAGACAGTCATGCAGTTAAATCTTACAAGCATTTGCGCCAGTAGTTAAGAGGACTAAGGTCATTAATGTGACCTGAAAACACTGTAAACATGTCCCATAATTTACCCTTACAGACCACCACATACATTGTATATTTAACTTTACATCATGTCACAAATTTAGATCCACTGTAACAGAAGCAGCACTCAAATTCCCAAAAATATTCCAGATGATTTGCTGACAGCAGAGTTAAACCGAATGTCACAGAGAGCAGTTATATGAGTAGACTATGGAACATTTTCCTTTCATATCTGTTTAAGATCTTTGACGCAGCCAAGGCCAAATTTCTTCAATATTTAATGTCATTTTATTTGCACCCTGCCCTGAAACTGGGACAGTTCGCTCACACGGGGGTGGAGAAGGTGGGAAAATTTGCAGCAGGCTCCGTTTCCAAGAAACAGATGACACCCAGTTAACATTTGTAATCACAGATATCATTTTCCTTGTATAATCATACTACACACCTTTCAGCCAAATATAGCCTTCACGTCGTCAGGAGAACTCAACCAATCAGACTGTGTCCAATCCTGTCCCTCTCACTGCACATACAGAGGTTATTTTATCAAATGTAATCAAAAATCTGCATAGTTTTACATTTGACAGCTACACTCCAACGTCATTAAGTGTTTTTTTTCCTCTCATTTGTAAGCCAAAACATCAGATATTGGTCCTTCCGTAGTTTCTGGCCCACTTATCGGCCCTGTTAACATGGCAAGTCCTGTTAATCTCCACTTTCATTAATCATAAGAGGGCGTATGAAGTACTGACATTTTAATATTGTGTCCACACAGTTTTCAAGATGATTTTTTTCTTCTAACAAGGGGAGATCAATAATTATACACAGTATTATATCTGAATAAAAGGACTATATTAACAGTCATTATATTGCCCTCTGGTGGTTGTGTACAAAATAATTCCTAAATGCTTTTATTAATTCCAAATATTGGGGATTTTTTGGGGGGGATTGTGTTTCTTTTCTAATTATTCGTTTGAAGAACTTTGTTGTACACCTATTTGTGCTGTAGAACTGTTCAGACAGACGTGTTTATCAGAAAGCATCAAGCACACAAGGAACTTTTGATAATTGTTCATGTCCTGACAGAAAGAAAGTTGTCATCCTTCCACATATTTTCACCTCACGTCCCTCCACACAAAAAAAAATACAAATGCACCACTTGACAACAATGGGAACTACTTCAATCCTCAGATGTATAAAATATTGAAACCAGCTAATCCAGATCAAGATTTGTCAGTTATTTGTATTGCACATTCACAAAAGGCTACTGTATAATATGTAGGCTATACTTTTTTGGCAACTGTTTTTCACACTGACTTATCATTCCAAAATACAAGAAACAAGTACTTGACTTTACATGTCTGTGCATGGGTATTAGGAAGTTTCTTCATAATTCATAAAATAATAAACGCATGACTCCACGAGAACTAGACTATTAAATTAAACCTATCATGAGCTCTCAAGTCCACGCTAATAAATAAGTGATTTATACAGATTTAGTAATCTGTGGGAACACATTATTTCTTAAGCAGATCTTGCAGGCTGATCAGCTGAATAAAACGCTTTATGATGAGAGGAGTGGCTGCAGCAGGAACATCCCAGACGTGTCATCTGCACTACAGCAGTAGCCCACTTCCCCTCAAACACTGTTGGCTTTACTTTACAACATAGTTGTAAAAGCGCATGACCAACGAAAACGCGTACAGGAGCGACCAGCTGTGTGGGAACGGGGAAACGGCTCTGCTGCTGAAGTGTCAAAGGTCTGATCTGATCCTACCTGGAGCGACTCCTCCGGTTTCACTGCGGGACACCACTGCGTCAGCAACAGCTGTCCTGCAGCCGCACACTGGCTGCCAGACACAAGGGGTGAATTACGTCCTCAGTGGAAGGCTTCACGGAAGACTTGATTTTTTTTTTTTCTTTCAAGTTTCTTGGATTCTCTGGGAATATATTTGCTTTACCGTGTAAGGTAACCTGTCACCTGCCGTCTATTATAGATAGCGTAAAGATGACTCCTGCATGAAGCTCTGAATATAAAAGTTTCCTGTCAGACTGCAGGTTGAAGGGTTTTGCTTTGACTTGAATATCTAGGTTTTGGTGCTATTTTATGTCTTCACTGGCTCAGAGTTTGCTGGCTATTTATCTTTATGCTCCCTTTCTGTGGATGAAATGGACTCATTTGGCATATTCCCGATTTTAAGGCTATTTGGTGTAATGGTTTAACTTGTCCTCCTTCTCATTTGGACTGTGGCGAAATTTGGCTTGCACAGTTTTCTATCGAGTAAGTGAACCATTTGGCTGTTGTTTGATAAAGATTCATTTAAAAGGTAGAAGAATGTGGCTGTAAACTGTAAATGAAGCATGGTCTTTCTTTTTTTTTCATGGTGCTCAAAATAATCAGTTGCACTGCCAAAGAAATTAAATGCAAAGACGTGTTTTAATATGGGCGCCTGTGTTCTAATAATAAACACGGACCTGTAATTGAGCTTTGGTCAAATTTGGAATTGGTAGATTTATGGCTTCTCAGCAGTGTTTTTAAGTGTGTGTGTGTGTGTGTGTGTGTGTGTGTGTGTGTGTGTGTGTGTGTGTGTGTATGTGTGTGTGTGTGTGTGTGTGTGTGTGTGTGTGTGTGTGTGTGAGCAAACGTGTGGGTGTTTGTGTTGTGAAGGTGCACGCACATGCAGTGTTGAACTAGTGTTTTACTACACTATTATGCTACAGTACAGTATGAGAGTGACAACTGAGCATGAGCATCATAACAGGTGAATATCTCCCAGGAGGCACATGGCTGTAATATCCAGTCAGTGTGGACACTTTGCAACCTTCTCAATCCCCACTATGCCTCCTCCCACAGGGACACGGTTTTATTTTTAGCTCATGTCTTCATAGCAGACGGGCAAGATACTGTGATGCTGTGGATGCTCATACCCCTTCATTTCTCTGCCGTTAATCCATGTAGCCCAAATCAGAGGTGTGGGACTACAGAGACAGCCTGGCTCCATGCAGGCAAAGCAGATCTTTGGACACGGTGGAAGACATGGAGACGTGGTGTTCATATTAGATCCTGCAAATGTAACAGGATGGACTCCTGCTGTGGAGTCCCAGCTGTAGTAAAGGGGAATCATCAGGTGGTGGTTTTAAGTTCTTAGAGTGACTTTTTTGTTTGCACATTGCATCATTAACCTTTTAAATATTTTTTGCATTCACAACAGACAGCCTTACTTGTGTCATCACATACGTGGCAGATGGTATAAAATACTTATTTCTATAGCTTTCGACATGCATAACGTGTAAAGACGAATCTGTGGTCTTCCTCTTCCCAAGTGTGTTTGTGTGTCTCGCATCACATGCTCTTGGACGCAGAAGGTGTCGGTTTTGAGTTTCTTTCACCAAGTGGAACCATGTGACCGCTTGGCCAGGCCTCTGTATTTTCCAGAGTATTCAGAAGGTGAAATAAGGTTAAAGATAAGTAAGTACTTTTCCCGCTCAAAATCTTCCCTTATCTGGAAATTATGTGACGGAAATAATGTTTTTTGTTAACGTTTTGTTTTAGCTACATGAGCAGATCCTTCATGGACGTCTGTGTTTTTTAAGGACTTGATTGACGTTATGAATATGATGTTAACGCCCCCTGGTCCCTTACAAGCTGGATGGAATATTCTCCATATCATTTCCACATGTAATCTACTCAGATTTCTGTGCAGTGAGTGCAAAAGCCAAATGGGTCAGTTTGATGCTCCAGAAATCTGTTTAGGAAGCTCCATTAGACTCTATCAAAGAGCAACAATATTCCTGGTTCATTCCAAAGCTTAATTTGCTTTTAGTATAGATCCAAGACTATTTATCAGTCTCCCAAAGGCTCACATTCTGTTATTATGTAAGGCTATCCCCTCTTAGTCGACTAATCTGTAGTTTTGGTATTAGATTTCTTTAGTCGATTAGTAATTTTTTGTGCTTTGTTCATGCTGAATGACTTATTTCCAAGAAACTTATGAGCACATCTCTAGTAAACACAAGATATCAAGTGGTGCTTTTGTGTGATTCTTCGTGGAGAAACTCAGTTTTACAGATCAGTCCATTAAATCAACTTATTGATTAGTCGACTAAGAATTTCTTTGGTCGAGGACAGCCCTAGTATTACGGTGCAGCCCCATTGTACGCAACAAATTTGCATTAACTTGCGTCCGCACTGCCCCGCCGGCCCCTTGTCCATCCTACAATCCCACCCGCTCCCTTCTCCACCAGCTCCACACAAGCGTGTTTTATTTACGAAGAAGTGGAGTAGTGTTCAAGAAATAGATTCTAGATAAAAGGCACTTAACATCACTCCTGCTCTGAACCCAGATGATCAATATTATTGTAACTAAAACATTCGCTGAAAAAAAATGTTTGATTATCTACTATAATAATTGTAGTCTCGGTTTAGCGTTTCCTGGTAGTATACATAGCTGTTCAGAGCCGTTTCTGCAGCTTGATGTTTTAATTTATGACATTGTAATGCCTCCTCGTCAGCTTGGTTCGCATCTCAGGTATCCCAGCCTGCTTTGTGTTGCTTCCCATACACAATTAATAGGAATGAATTTCTTCACCAGTCTGGTTGTGTACAGTGGGTCTGCACTGTTATGTTGTCATTATCCAGGAGACCAAGTTGTTTAAACATTTGCTTGCGACACATTGTTTGACTTCGTCCTCTAATAAAAGTCTTGATCTAAGATCAGCAGGCCTATATGTGGTTGTTAGCCATCTGACTGCACCAGGGAGATTACGCTAGGTCTTCACAGCTCCTCGGTATGCAGCGACAGAGGCATACTGCGAATGACTGCAGCTGTCCTCTTAATGCATGTAGGGATATAGTGCAGACTGAGTCCACTGTGCACACATCTGATAAAGACATCAAAGTAACTCTAAGGGCTTGACCCTGAGTAGTTACCGAGGCCACAAACATGCTGATCATTTTGTGGTGGTAATATACAATGACACGGTAGGGAGTAGGAACAGGTGGAGAGGTCTCTGTTAATGTGGCTCCCTATAGAGTTTGAAATACAAGGTTAACTGGTGGGTGACAGGGTGTTGAAGCAAGCTGGGAGAGAGCAAAGCGCAGTGCTGCGATCTGACCCCGTGAGAAAACAGGGGGGAACAGGAGCTCAGCAAATGTCAAAGGACGTGTAGATAAAAAGCCCTTGTTTGCTCGGTGGATCTGTTGTTTACAACTTAACCACATTCAAGGAGTGGTAGGCACTGTGTAGTGAGACGCTTTTCATGTTGCCACAGGACTTTAAACGTACCAGAGTTAAGCCAATAAGTCATTAAAATTGATTAAAATATTAGGTCTTTACCACGTGAACCATTTACCATAGAACAAGACAACATGTCTCTTTGTATAAAGGAAAGTTTCTGCTCATCTCCAAGTTAAACATTTCACATTACAGGCTATTCGAATGCTGAAACTAGTGAACTAAACTTCCTCACTGCACAGCCTCTCTTGCCGTATGAACTCGAGCTACCCTTGTGACAAAAGCCAATAGCTAGTTCGGCTGGTTTCCGGAGGTGAATATTGGCATTCGCATTCCACGGCCGGCTAGTGTAACGAAGAGGTGTCTACATTACATCGTCTATATCCTCAACCGGAATGTCACAGGTCACATGGCCTTCGCTGACATGCAAGGTGATATATATATTACTGTCGGGGAAGGCTTCTGAAATCTAACATCCACTCCCTCTTCCTCAGTTTGCCACCTGTCCTCAGAGCGACTGACCGAGCACGCTCGCGTAATGAGTTGATTGTCTTCAGCTAGACTCTTAAAATCAAGTAGATTTAATCAGTAAAATGTTGAGGTACTTGTTCTACCATTTTATGTTCCTTTATACTTATTGTACTTTTTACTGCACTGCATTTATTTGACAGTTTACAGATTATGTTTTTACATTAAAAACATACAATAAGCTTATAAAATACAACACATTGTTAAGATTAAACCAGAATAACAGTGTCTGGTTGGTTGTTAGCAGATCTACCAAAGAGACTTTTCCTCCTCATAACTTCTCAGATGATTTCATTTAACAGTTTTAACAGATCATCCGGCGATCTTCTGCTTCTCATTGGGCCCATAGAGCAGGCGCACTAGCGTTTCCTTTAACACCGCCTCCCAGCTCTCGCTCATTCACATGAACGGAGGAAGGAAAATAACTCTGGATTTGGCGTTGAGTGTATTTTACAACTTTTAGGACCTAATGATTTAAATAAATAAATAATAAGATTATCTGCTGAGTTGCAGATGTCTCTTTCCTAATGTAAGTCTATTGGGGAAAAGTCTTTTTGGGCCCAATGGCATCACGTGACGGCCACTACGAAAATTTGCTTCACAGCCCGGAGCTCTTCCTGGGGCCTGCTCTGAGCGAGGTGAACGACCTTACCACGGTTTTGTGCTCAGCAGCTCACGTTACCGCAGTCTTGGAAAGGGAAGAGTGAGCGGAGGGGTACTCAGTTGGTTGCAATCTGCAACCACATCACCAGATGCCGCCAAATCCTACACACTGTACCTTTTTGCTGATAATACTGTACTTCTGTAATCTTACTTAAGTAGTATTTTGAATGTAGGACTTTTACTTGTAACTTAGTAAAGGATCTGACTACCACTTAATCAAGCGCTGGCATGTAACGTGTCCTTTAAACTATTTGCTTTTCAGACAGGACAGTATTTTCTGGACATGTTTTATGATAAGCGTGATATACAGAATCTATTTTGACTGATACTGAATATCGCGCTCTTGCCTTTATTCTTGGCTCTTTCGTGTGAAGAAGCACACACTTGATAAATGTAGCTACAAAACTTAACACGGCGCCAAAACATATTATTTACCTAACTGACGAGGCAACAACCTCTTCGGGAAGGACTTTTTTGAGATTGGCAGTTGAGGGTTTTTTAAAAAAGGACATTTGATGGCTTCAGCATTAACGGTGTGATGTAATGCAATCAGGAAATGTCCCCCATAAGCCGCGCAGAAACACATCCATTCTCAGGAAGTGTATTTTAAGGTTGGCTCACGGTCGAGGGCGGCGTGGCCCACGGCTCCCAGAATGGGGGTTTTGAAACGGGATGATGAGGGGGGAAACTAGGGCTTAGTAGGGAGTGGGTGTGGGGCGGCACAGGTTGCCTTGATATTGGTAATAAATCTAAATGGTTTCTTTTTGGCAGGATAAAGGAAATACTGCCCCATGTAGTGCTTACTGAAAAAAGAGACCAGTCAGTTGTGAGTGACTTAAGGATGGGGTTAGATGAGTGATGGGGTTAAGATGGAGTGATTGAAGTCTTGCGTCTTGTGAAAGAGAGGTTAAAGTGGCATGTAGCTGGGTGGTGGTGGGGTCGTAAAGTAGCGGATAAGGGGTGCGGAGGCGGAAGCTTAGTGTGTTTGGGGCCCCGTGTAAAATAGAAGGTAGTGGAGAGAGGAGTCAGCCCGGTAAGATAAGTTGGCATGCTGTCCTGTTTATCGGAGGGATGTGAGGCGCAGAGCGAAGGCTCAGCCAGGAAGGAATGAGCAGAGTCATCGGGCCGCTGTAACACGACGCTCCGTCTTGATTGCCTGGAGCAGCTGGGCAGCCACCGTATCCCTGCGAGCGTGTGCGTCTCCTCGACATGTGTGTGAATGCATAATTTTCTGTTTGAGTGAGGTGGTTTGAGGAGGCTTCATTAATGTGTGTGATCAGTGGCTATCTCGTGCTGCCATGTCGATAGCCACGTCTCATGTCTGTCTTTTAACTCTTCTCCCTTTACAGCCTGTTACCAGCTTGTTTGTCTGATTTGGTGATTAATACCACGGCTGTATTCTTTCTGTATCTCAATTTTTTAAACTATAATTTAACAGACTTTATTGCAAGTGATGACGTCTCAAGGCGACAGCCACAAATTGATACTTTATAGAATTTAGTTTTGATTGATCTGAGGATTTTGTTCAACAACTTTCCTTAAATCCCTTCGTTATTAACTTAAGGCCCATTTATAGTCATGGTGTGTCACTGTTTTTGTCCTCAAAATATTTTGAAATGCATATCAAAGCTAATTTGCAATCCATTCAACTTAAAATGATGCAACATTTGCAAAATGCACATTGATATGTTGCTCTCCGGCAATTATGTTTTCCATCTCAACTTGTTTAAGTCAAGATGTATGCAGTTATTGATTAATAAATACCACCTTCAGGTTAAGTGGTTGTAAAATGACATGATGCTAAACAACTATTATAACTATAACTATTCAAGCAGTGGTATCTTTTGTTTTATATTGGAGGGTCCAAATAGCTAATTTAAAGGATAATTTATCAGCATCAGAAACGGTTTATTGCACATACTAGGAATTTGACTTGATGATGTGCATAACAATAAAGACAGTGCAAAAGTATAAAGACATAATATAAAATACAAATAAGAAAATTTACAATAGAATATGAAAAAAATATAAAAACTATATCTGTAATTAAAGTGTCTTTTATTATGTCCATGCTAGCAGGAGCCTAACCTTAGCTGCTCCAGACGAAACCAGACTGGTTGCTGAACACATCAAAGGATGTAAGCGAATGCCACTTGGACCCGATACGGAGCGTCTGCTAAGCTAATAAGTAATCTGATGTACACAAGTAATGTCATGGTCTCTTTAGAGCGGTGGGAAAGTCCGAGCCCTCGTCCCGAGTGCGTCCAGTCATTTTGTTACCATCTTGACACTTTTAAGTGCTCGTGGTGTTGTGAGGGGTGCAGGGTCAGAGATGTGGGGCGGAGGGTCGAGGGGGTTTGGATATAGATCAAAGAAACGTATGGAGGCATAAACTTTGAACACAGTGGTTCCCAACCTTTTTGTTTTTTGACCCCTGGTGTGTCTACACGTGACCCCTCATCACGTGGTTATAATGTTTTGAGCAGTTACAACAAACCCTACAGGGATTGTGTCATTTAAATAATCAACACAAGAAGTATGGTGTGTGTGTTCAGCTTGTGCGTCGGTAGGCACTCCAGATACCCAAAAGTATGAGCACAAGCACTGCAAAGTGAGTTTTAATGGTTTAAGTGAAAATGGTTAAGGTTACGTCGTGCATTGCTTCTCAAAACGTATTCTCTGTATTCATTCCTCGTCCTCCCTCCAGCTCCTTCTAGGGAAACCCCGGTGTGGTGGTATCCCTTCGCAATGCGAAGATGGCGCCCCTGCTCCCTCGCCGAGGCGCCGACGCGTTCCGCCCCTTCACCCAGGAATCGCTGGCGGAGATCGAGAGGCTCAAGGAGGAAGCAACAAAAAAGGCCGCAGCAGTAGAGGGCCATGCGGGGGGGCAGGAAGAGCCAGCGGCCCCGAACGCTGATCTGGAGGCGGGCAAGAGTCTGCCCATGATCTACGGAGACCCTCCACCAGAGATGCTCAACACACCTCTGGAGGACCTGGACCCCTTCTACAACGCGCAGCACGTCAGTCTGAGCACATCCGGGTCTCACATGGCAATGAAAACCTCAGCTGAAACACACACTTAGTGTTTAATGAGCTTGACTCCGTCCCTACATAACCTTGAAATACGACAGGATGTATTACTCAACATAAATTTCAGCTGCATACAGTATCGCTTACGCAGTGTACACCATCTCATTTGTGGTATGCATATGTTACAGTTAAATGTTAAAGTATCATTACAAGATTGTCATCACTGAGTATTTAGTGAAATGTAGGAAGTGTTTTTAGACTCTATACTACCTTGCATTTTATGATCTCTGTGTTTTTCAGACATTCATTGTGATCACCAAAGGAAACACAATCTTCAGGTTCAACGCTGAGCCGGCTTGCTACATTCTGAGCCCCTTTAGCTTGCTTCGAAGAGGATCCATCAAAATTCTCATACATTCATATCCTTTGAACTATTAAAGCTTGAACTTATGAATTGTTTAGTGTAATAAGGTTTGAACTGAACATAATGTCTGCTTATATATATATATATGTGTACATAATGTCCATGTGTGTTTCCTTAATCCTGAATTAAATTATTTAGCATGTTCATCATGATTACGATTCTATCGAATTGTGTATTCATGACGATGAGCAACCCACCAGCATGGAGTAAAACTGTTGAGTGAGTACTTCATTATTGTGGTTTTCACACTGGCTAACTGTGAGCTAGGGTAAAGCTACCACTCATATGCACAAACATGCACTAAAAGCCTGCACGGCGGCCCCGGCTATGTCAACAAAGCACAGAGAAACACGGATTACTGTACAACACACACACAGGGAGAGGGACTTCATTGTCTGCTCAGGTAGACATTACTCTGCTTTGTGTCTTTACATAGCAAATAGGTGTTTGCTGCTATATTAATGCGCTGCATATCGGATAGAGAACCTTTAATACAACTTATACTAACTTGTATCAGGAGAGACTTCAGAGATTTGGTTTGCAATATATATATCATAACATCGTGCAGCCCTAATCTGTACATTAGCAGGAATGTAGCACAGCATGGACGTGAAAGTGCTCTCTTTATTTTAATGTGAAATACAAATATGTTGTTGCTAAAATGAATGAATAATCGTGATATCAATATTAATAAAAATTATCATTTTGTTCATAATCGCGCAGCCCTAATGCCAACTTGTGTTTCTTCCTACATGTAGGTATGTTTTTACTGGCATCTATACCTTTGAGGCAACCGTCAAAGTGTTGTCGAGAGGTTTCTGTGTTGGATCTTTTACATTCCTTCGAGATCCATGGAATTGGCTGGATTTCATGGTGATCAGCATGGCGTAAGTCTACTTTCATCACACTATGTGTAGTTGATATCAGAAGAAAGTGGTGTTATCATTACATTTGAGTGCATAAATTGCTGTTAAGCAGAAGCAACTGTTCAAACATTTTTGAGACAAATGATCAACTACTATGAAAGCTGATATTTGTGCAGATGTTTTGTGCATTTTAAACCGATTGAAAAAGAAAAATGTATAGATAATATGTTGAGTCTTGGCTTTGATTGATTGTTTTATGTCTTACCACAGATACGTCACTGAGTTTGTTGACCTTGGCAACGTGTCAGCCCTCAGGACATTTCGTGTACTTCGAGCCCTTAAAACAATTACTGTGATTCCTGGTATTTAAACATTTTTATATACATATTTTATTATTTTCTTGTGTGTGACTACTGAGTATGACTGTTGTGAGAAGATTACATGTAAATGTGCTCAATAGTATATGAATCATTTGTTATATTGATTATCGTTTGTTGTTGCAGAGCTGTTATTTCAGAGAAATGCCACCGACTTAGCAGTTGTATTTTGTCAGGTTTGAAAACCATCGTGGCCGCTTTGATCCAGTCAGTGAAGAAGATGGTGGACGTCATGATCCTCACCGTCTTTGCCCTCGCTGTTTTCGCCCTCATTGGTCTTCAACTCTTTATGGGAAATCTGCGTCAGAAATGTATCCGATGGCCCATCGACACAAACGAAACCGCGTTTGAATTTCTTAACACCACCGGCATATTTAACGACAGCCTGTCCTTCAACAACACCATGGGCGTCAATGATACAACATATTCCAACAATACCTTCAATTTCATTGAGTATATTGAAAACGCAGGTATGTTTAACACACATATCACTTATTTGAAGTTGATATTGTCTTCAGTGGAAACGATTTTAATGTTTTTTCCTCTTCTTGTTTGCTTATAGACAATCACTATTATTTGGAAGGCAGCCTGGATGCTCTACTGTGTGGAAACAGCTCTGATGCTGGGTATGTATTAGCTACGCTGACACTCTCATGATCATTTTGTCTGGTCAATCAATTGTAGCACGCTGACTCTTCATCTGTGTTGATAGAAAGTGCCCAGAAGGATACACATGCATGAAGGCTGGGAGGAACCCCAACTATGGCTACACCAGTTTTGACTCGTTTGGCTGGGCCTTCCTGGCCCTCTTCAGGCTCATGACCCAGGACTACTGGGAGAACCTCTTCCAGCTGGTTGGCACTTCTTTCATTTTATTGCAAACAGATTCATGACATCTAAAGTTGTCAAAAGAAATTTGTCCTTAGTTCTCGTAGCTTCTTTTTTGCTCCAAACACAGATCCTGCGGGCGGCTGGTAAGACATACATGCTGTTCTTTGTGGTGATCATCTTTCTGGGCTCCTTCTACCTCATCAACCTCATCCTGGCTGTGGTAGCCATGGCGTATGATGAACAGAATCAGGCAACTCAGCGAGAGGCCATAGAGAAAGAGGAGGAGTTCCAGCGGCTACTAGAGCAACTCAAGAATCAGGAAGAGGTAAACAATAGACTGACAGCTAACCATATAGTACTTTAACATACCAGCCTGCAACTTCCACAAGAGCAGTGATTTTAGAGCCAGAATAAGAGGTTAAACTCAACCTAACTGTTGTAGTAGAAACAAAAACTACAAATATGAACCTGAAAATGAGAATATGTCCCCTTTTACTACAGAATTATAATAAATATCTGTATTTTCATGCTTTAAGTGTGATAAAATAATCAAAGTTTCACCTTTTTAGACATTTCAAGGGTGGTAAAATGTATAAAAGTGATAATTGTCAACAAATAAATCATATTGTTGGTAGTAATATTGAAACAACAGTTAGAATTACTGTATTTATACTTTTTTATATACTTGTACTCACTATTTTACTACCTATATTTTAAACTTATGCACTGTTTTATGTATTAGATTCCCATTTTTTACTGGCGGGATTTTCTTTTCATACATTTTTAATGAGCATTGTTGGAGGGAGTCTGAGATCTTTTTCACTGGTAATGACTGCCTCTCTGTAATTATGACAATAAATAACAAAAATTATTTTATCTCACAGGCTCTAGCTCTTGGGAGCCGACTCACACTAACCAGTAAGAAGTCGCTCAGTCATCACACCCTATCTGAGTTGACAGCTGATGAACAGAGTCCTGAACAGGATGAAATTATCAAGGATTGTAACGGGAGAATCATTCCCCGTTTGTTAGTCAGAGCGCCGACCATGGTCAAAGTAAATCTGTCGCCGTCTGGTCATAATTAATATGGTTAATCTGAAAAATTTTGGTTTTTGATTTGCAACTGACCGATTTGTCGACATATTTTACAGTCTGCTACAAATCACGAACTCAGAGAGAAGTCAATCGGCTCTGAGCACAGCATGCTTCATCTGGACGAACCAGGCCTGTCACAGAGGCGTGCTAGTGCTCTGTCGGTGCTCACTGCAGCTGCTATGGAAGGTACAGTGCCAATAGAGGTAGAAACTTAACACTAATAATGCAGAATCCTTAAATATAGGATTTATTTTCTAGCCAAAAACAAGTAGACAACACAACAGCTCGGCAGTAGCAGGGTGAAAGCATCTAGAAGTGTCAAGTTCCTCCAGGGAATGAAGAAATACACAAGGCTTAGTTGCTGGTTCCTAGAGGAGATGCTCTAATGTGAGCTCTAATTGCTTAGATTATCAAGCAGTTGTTAACATCATACACTAGTTTTATCCAAGGCCAATACAGTAGCATTGTCTTGAGCTTGCCATAATCACATTGTGTGCTGGAGAAATCCATGTCAACATTCAGTGTCGCGCCCCCATGGTGTTAAGCTTCGGCTATTTCAGCTCAACCATAACTTGGCACAGACATCGGCGCTCTGTTAGCTGTATTGTGCATAGCATTTAAAGGAACAGTGTGCAACATTTAGGGGGATCTATTTGCAGAAATGTAATATAATATTCATAACTATGTTTTCATTAGTGTATAATCAGCTGAAAATAAGAATCGTTGTGTTTTCGTTAGCTTAGAATGAGCCGTTTATCTACATATGGAGCAGGTCCTCTTCACGGAGTCCTCCATGTTTCCACAGTAGCACAGAACGGACAAACCAAACGCTGGCTCTAGAAAGAGCCGTTGCTCCTTTTACGTTACCTGAAGGCCACCGTAGTTCTCCGACACACTTGCTATGGTAACATGAGCCACAGAGTGCAAAACCGTTGTACCGCCAGCCGCCGTCTGACTTACGTTGCTCCTAAAGTTGTGTTATTATGGTAAGGATGGCCTCTGAGCGAGGTGAACAGCGTTACCACGGTTTTGCACTCGGCGCCTCACATTACCACAGTCTTGGAAGTGAGGGAAGGGGTACTCAGCTGGTTGCAATCTGCAAACACACCACTAGATGGCGCTAAATCCTACACACTGTTCCTTTGAAGATGATTAAAGCTTTGATGAAATGACGGTAGACTACCTAATTGTTTTTCTTTGTCTAGAGTTGGAGGAGGCTCAGAGGCCGTGCCCACCCGGCTGGTACAAGTTTGCCGACATGTTCCTGAAGTGGGATTGCTGCCCGCAATGGGTGTTCTTTAAAAAGTGGATGCACTTTGTGGTGATGGACCCTTTTGTCGACTTGGGCATCACCATCTGCATCGTGCTCAACACCCTCTTCATGGCCATGGAGCACTACCCCATGACCCCAGAGTTTGACTACATGCTCTCAGTGGGGAATCTGGTGAATAATGTGCCACGTTACATTTAAATTTCATCGCAGTGTTCGTACATCTCAGACTTGATTTGAACAGAAATGTATGCCCCTGTAGGTTTTCACTGGGATCTTCACAGCAGAGATGGTCTTCAAGCTGGTTGCCATGGATCCCTACTACTACTTTCAAGTTGGCTGGAACATTTTCGACAGCATCATCGTCTCCCTCAGTCTGGTGGAGTTGGGGCTGGCGAATGTCCAGGGGCTGTCTGTCCTCCGGTCCTTCCGTCTGGTGAGAAACAATGATATTTATATCCTTTTACAAATACAATGAGATTACTTCCGACATTATTATTCACTGTCTTTGTCTGTCTGGTGTTGGAGACAGCTTCGTGTCTTCAAACTAGCAAAATCCTGGCCCACGCTCAACATGCTGATCAAGATTATTGGTAACTCAGTAGGAGCTTTAGGAAACCTGACTTTGGTGCTGGCCATCATCGTCTTCATCTTCGCCGTGGTGGGTATGCAGCTCTTTGGCAAGAACTACAATGACTGCGTGTGCAAGATCTCCTCAGAGTGCGAGCTGCCGCGCTGGCACATGAACGACTTCTTCCATTCGTTCCTCATCGTGTTCCGCATCCTGTGCGGGGAGTGGATCGAGACCATGTGGGACTGCATGGAGGTGGCCGGAACTGGGATGTGTTTGGTTGTCTTCATGATGGTCATGGTCATTGGAAATCTAGTGGTGAGTGCAACAATTATTCATTCTCTGCTGATCCCCATCTTAACTCTGAAGTTATAATTTTACCCGGGCATTCACACTGAAAACAGCACTGATGGGGGCTTGTTGAGATGATGAAGTCGATCCAGAGAGGCCAGTTTGAGTTTGTTATTTGGATCCCCATTAGCAACTACAAAGTGGTGGTCACTAGACTTCCTGGGGTCTTATCTTTATGCTGCAACTTTCCACCAAGTTTCATGAAAATCGGGCCAGTAGTTTTTCCAAAATCCTGCTGACAAACAAACAAACCAAACCGTAAAACATAGCCTTGGCGAAGATAATAAAAACAATTTAAAATCACACAGTATCTATAAAACAAGAAAAGGCCAAACAAACCAATTATAAAGATCAGAAAATATTTTAAATAACTCACATATGAACAATAGATGAACAAATTTGTGTATCAGAGTAGTAGATCCACGAGTTTGAAGGCCTATCAGACGGCAAAACACCAGACCGCAACAATTATTTGATCCTCCTTCTAGAAGATGTAGACCAGGGGAGACAGTGGACCTTCCTTTAGACAAAGCTTGGAAAAAGGTGCCACCTCAATCCCCCGTAGTTTACTTGCTTGGTTCCGCTCAATTCCTGGAGTCAAGATAGCCTAATTTTGCTTTTTCACATAACTTCAGACTACAACAAAGACATTTAAAAGGTCTGTCCTGAGGCATTTATTAGTTTCTGACTCTGGGAAAGTAGATCTATAAAATCTCTTTTAACAAAATCACACACATTCAGTCTATGTGATCAAATGAAATATGTTTTCACTTCCATTCTCCGAGCCCTCCTGAAAGCCCCCCCTGGGGAGTGTGTTTGCACGTATTCGATTGGTCAACACAGTCTATTGCTGGACGATGCCACACTGCGCTGAGGAGAAAGTTGAACCGGGTTAAATGTTCCTTTTAATAAAATACCCCTGTGTTTTTTAGCTGACCTGCTGTGCCAACACAGTTGTCTCTTTTGAAATGAATCGGTCTGAACACAACCTAAAGCTGACAAACATGTAAGGAAACAGAGAAGACTGTATGATGTTACACAGCTCAGTTTCACTTAGATAAAAATAATTGTTTCTCAGTTTACGATCACGATAAATAGACATGTTGATTCTTATCTCGTGGCTGTGTTGTCACTCTCTTTACAGTCTGTGCTTATATCAGCATACAGTAAATCTGAAGTAGATGATCATTCCTGAGCTCACAGACGCTGTCGCTCAACTGTCACTACTGTGAAGCTGTAAAGCTGACAAACTGTTTTGATAAATATTTCTAAATCTAACAGTTATCTTATTGTAATGCCAGGAGATTTTGTGGCTTGCATGTCTCAGCAGTCTATTGTTAACCCCTCAGCTGAGTGAGGGATGCCAAGGACGGACAGACACAGCTGGGGGAGAACATTTTATCCACCAGGGGGCACTAAAGCATCCTGGGTATTGTAGTATCAGAATCAGTTTTATTTTCATAGATAACGTAGATAAATTATAAGGAATTTGACTCCGGTGTTATGCATCTCTCTAAATGTACTTACACAGAAATAGGACTAACATCTAGGGACGAGGACAACAAAGCTGGACAAATAAAGAACCAATGACCAACAATAAAATAAGAAATGAAATAAAAAACATCTATATACAAGTCTAGTGTTCTATAATTGTAAACAATAGTGCAAAGAAATTGATATACATTGACTGGATGATTATGTACAGTATATACATGTCTATATACTATATGTACAGCATGTAGGATTTATATTGGCAGTGACGGATGATATGTACAAAAAAGTTTGTACATTAAAGACTAAGAATTATAATTTTTTGTAACATAAACTCACAAGAGAGAATACGTACAGGACATTTCAGGGCTGTCAAAGTTAACGAGATAATTCGTTTTACCGCCACTAATTCCTTTAACTTGTTAACGCGATCGATCTTTCGGAGGATGTAACGGGCTCAGTTTTAAAGCTAGAGAGAAGATACTGGCATCATATCTAGAAACTAGAAAACCAAAGGAATACATTGGTACAAATGTCATAGTAGCTTGTCGCAAAGGAGGCTAAATAACGCTCCAAATTTACGCTAAATTTTGGCGAGAAAACACTGACATGGCCGTTTTCAAAGGGGTCCCTTGACCTCTGAACTCAAGATATGTGAATGAAAATGGGTTCTCTGGGTACCCACGGGTCTCCCCTTTACAGGTATGACCACTTTATGATAATCACATGCAGTTTGGGGCAAGTCATAGTCAAGGCAGCACACTGACACACTGACAGCTGTTGTTGCCTGTTGGGCTGCAGTTTGACATGTTATGATTTGAGCATATTTTCTATGCTAAATGCAGTACCTGTGAGGATTTCTGGACAATATGAGTCATTGTTTTGTGTTGTTAATTCATTTCCAATAATAAATATATACATATATTTGCATAAAGCGAGCATATTTGCCCACTCCCATGTTAATAAGAGTATTAAATACTTGACAAATCTCCCGTTAAGCTGCGATTAATCACTATTAACTATGGGGAATCATGCGATTAATCGTGATTAACTATTTTAATTGATTGACAGCCCTAGTATATAGTGTTTTTGGAGTTCAAAACTGTCTTGAGCTACACTGTAAACACAGATATGTTCACAGATTCTAATATTAAGAATATCACCACGTATTATTACCTCCACCAAGGCGGTTATGTTTTCGGTTTGATTTGTTTGTTTGCCAGCAAGATAACAGAAAATCTACTGGCCTGTTTTTAATGAAACTTGGTGGAAGGGTGTAGCATGGGCCAAGGAAGAAACCATTACATTCTGGAGCAGATTGGCCTTGGCAGAGGTCTACGCTCTCTGAATGCCCTTCTAGTTTCATATTCATTCAACTAACCTTTTCACACAGCGTCTGGGTGAATTTGCGCAAAGAGGCAACAGAGTTTGTGATGCTTTGTGAAGAATCCTGAATGCCTGGAGCATGGAAATACTGACCCTGACATTTTATCTTGGCCTCGCAGGACAAGGACGTAGGACAGATAATACAGATGATCAGGCATCATTTCAGCATCGGATTTAATGCCTAGAGCCAAAACCATTTCCTGTTAGGTTATTCATAGAAATGGAAAGGAAATGGCTCATCGTCAAGCTGATAAAAGTATTGCGACGGCCGCACTGTGCCAGAATTATCAAGGCTTTCTTGTGATGCGCACTATTTGCGCTGACATAAAGGCAAATAGCATACTTACACACTTTACCGGAGGGGGGGGTTTCTATTTAAATAACATGACTTGAGCCACCAAACAGTGGTTTTGACCTTGAGTATGTGCTAAGATCCGGCTCGAGGAAGCTTGCTGCCACTGACGGAACAAACACAGACAGCTGAGCGAGCAGAGCTCAGGTGGCAGGGTTGCTGGGTGTTAAGGAAAAGTCATTTGATAGCAGATTGAACTGTGATTGATGAAGAAGTAATCATATTTGGCCATCAGCGCCACAGCATATGGAGTGGATTTAACTGGCATGTTGAGGGCCGTATGCTGATCAGTTTGTGCTCATTATCTTTTCTCTTTATGATGAAAAATGCTCCTGTATTCCCACGCTCTCATCTGCATTCTTTATTGACTTTTGGCATCCAAGTTTTTCCCTAAGAAGAAACAAAACCACATAATTTTTTACATTATTTTATGTAAATTAAACGTCTCAGACGATCATTATTAAGAACATGTGGAATTCTTTCTCAAAATTAGAAATCTTAAAGGAATATTGCAGCGTTTTGGTCAATACGTGCCCATTCGCTTTCTTGCTTAGCTTAGCTTAAAGACTGGAAGCAGGTGGAAACAGCTAGCCTGACTCCAAAGGAAGCAAAGTCTAAAGCTCACTAATTAACATGTTATGTCTTGTTTCTTTTTTCCGCACAACTGCTGAATACCTGGCAACCTCATGGTGACTACAAGACCTAAAAAATAGCACCGCACATAACCCCCCCATAAAATCACATGATGTTTTACACTTAATTTTTTGTTAACAAGATATTATATGTTTATTAAAGGTGCTGTAGGCAGATTTACGCAGATTTTGTATATCTAATAGGGAGCGGGTCCTCTTCATGGAGTCTGCCATGTTGCACCGCCATGTTAATACAGAAGCCCGGAACGGCTTGGGCCAGAGTTGATAACATTACTCGCTCCTGTCGCCGCCACCGCTCTCTCTCTCTTGCTTCACCACTCACTTCCCACGTACACAAACATTCTACGAACTGGCTCTGCTCCAAATGACCTACGCTACTCTGACTAAAACTTGGTCTAGAGAGAGTCATTTATGTTTTTGTGTCGGCCACTGTAGTTCTCCTACACACAGGAGAGGCTTCAGTTGGTTGCAATCTCAACCAACTGAGATACCACCAGATCTTACACACTGTTCCTCTAAGGCATTTACGCATTGGTTTCACTGTTCAGACCCCGGAGTTGCCCACAGTCTGGAGCGCAGCAACTCTCAGCAAGAAAGCAAAGGTCCAACTATTCCTTTAAGACTGAACTTCTTGCGTCATCAGGTTATTAGAGCTGCTCTGAAGGTAACCTAATTTGAAACAGCTGGGAAAGCACCTGAACCATCATGTCTGTTTCCACTCCTCCACTGTCTGGCTTGTGTTTTTTGCAGCTCGTCTTTTCCCCTCAGCCCTCTTTACTGATTCACAGCTCCCACACTGGATCGCGGCAGATCAGCCTGCCGTGTAACCATGATCTCCCGCTAAACCTGGGAAATATGAACCGAGAAATTAACTAACAGGTTTAGACACTAAAGATAGCTGCGTCTGCAACAGGAGGCAGACGACATATTATTCACTGAGGTGCCATCACAGGACCAATTTGATATGTGATGTGTATTTGAGATAGTCTGGACTTTTGTTTTTAGTTCAGCAATGTCGGCATACTTTGACTCAGAGATTATTACATTATTAATTATTTCACCTGCAGACCCAGTAGGAATTCACTCACTCTTAATACTGATCAAAAAAATATTATGATCATTTAATTCTCATCCATTAATAACTGATATAGACTGAAAAATTCTAGATATTTCATATACTGTAGCTGCATACTCAATTGTTGTGATATTGTGTTAATTTTACATTTGCATTTTGGTGTATATTTATCATTAATTCATTTCTCTTACGTCAGGTGTTGAACCTCTTCCTGGCGTTGCTGCTCAGCTCGTTCAGCGGAGACAACCTCTCCACGGGAGACGACGACGGGGAGATGAACAATCTCCAGATTGCCATTGGCAGGATCACAAGAGGCATCAACTGGTTCAAAGCGTTCGCCGTTCGAACCGCCCTGCGGATTGTCGGCAGAAAGTCCAAGGAGCCCGAGGAGGGCCCGGCGGACGAAGAGGACCCTAAAACTGAGGATATTGAAATGAACCACTTGGACACCGGTCAGAATTTAAAAATGGCAGATGGGATACCTAATTGTTTGGTTGAAGGCCGGCCTTCTGGATTTATTGTGGATGGGGAGTTCAGTTTCAATGTGCCAATCGCTCAGGGAGAGTCAGACTTTGAAAACCTGGGCGAGGATGATGAGGATGACGCTAACGACTCGGACATTTCAGATGAGAAAAATAATTTGGTAAGTACAAATCAACCATCATCTTCAATCTATTTATCCATCTATATGCACTGGCAATACTTCACCCACCAACAGCATGTGTACACCGATCAGCCATAACATTAAGACCACTGACAGGTGAAGTGAATAACATTGATTATCTCGTTACAATGGCTCCTGGCAGTGAGGGGGATATATTAGACAGCAAGTGAACATTTTGAACTTTGTGTTGGAAGCAGAAAAAATGGGCAAGAGTAAGGATGTGAGCGACTTTGACAAGGGCCAAATAGTGATGGCTAGACGACTGGGTCAGAGCGTCTCCAGAACTGCAGCTCTTGTGGGATGTTCCTGGTCTGCAGTGGTCAGGACCTACCAGGCTCATTGATGCACGTTAGAAGCAAAGGCTGGCCCGTGTTATCCGATCCAATAGAAGAGCTACTGTAGCTCAAATGACTTAAAAAGTTAATGCTGGTTCCGATAGAAAGGTGGCAGAACACACAGTGCATCGCAGTTTGTTGCGTATGAGGCTGCGTAGCTGCAGACCGGTCAGGGTGCCCATGCTGACCTAATGTTATGGCTGATCGGAGTATATGCAAACTGAAAGCCACACTGACAGAGACAATAACAAAATCATCCATCGAAAGTGATCGGGAGTTTTTGGCTATTTTAAATAATCTCATTTCTAATTGTCCACAAAGCTAATCAAATGCTAAAATACATTTTTGGGGAAAACAAACTTGTGTGTAGGATTTTGTTTACTAAAGTTCATTCTCTGTTCCTGTGCTATTTCAGGAAAACTTAAACGATGAAAGTAATTTGCTGGGAAATGTCAAAGTGAGTAACTCTGTAGACCCACATGAACAAAACTAAACCTTATTTGGGGTTCTGCTCAAAATAAATGGGGGGGAAACAATCTATAATGTATATTTTGCATGTTGGCTTTGTAACTGAGCTTCAATTGTAATTCTTGACTAGCTAATAGGTGCTTTGAATGATGGGGATTCTTCAGTGTGTAGCACGGTGGACTATCAACCGCCTGAGCCTGAACCAGAAGAAGTGGAAGAAGAAGAGCCGGACCCAATAGAGCCAGAGGCCTGCTTCACTGACGGTATGAACAACCACACATTAATTCACTCATAAACTGTAAAATGATCTTCTCACGGACGATGAAGCTTTGATTTCCGTCTCCCCTCAGAGTGTGTGAAGCGCTGGCCGTGTCTGACGGTGGACATCACCGAAGGCAAAGGCAAGAAGTGGTGGAACCTCCGTAAGACTTGCTTCACTATTGTGGAGCATGACTGGTTTGAAACCTTCATAATCTTTATGATCCTCCTCAGCAGCGGAGCTCTAGTGAGTGCTGTCATCAGTGCAACAGATTTAGAAATGTTGACTGTTTAATGATGGTGTTAAGATACTGTATTACTGTTACGACGTGTATCTCGTGTCCTCCTTTGGCAGGCCTTTGAAGATATACACATAGAAAGACGCCGAACCATCAAAATTATTCTGGAGTACGCTGACAAAGTTTTCACCTACATCTTTATCATCGAGATGCTCCTTAAATGGGTCGCATACGGCTTCAAGACCTACTTCACCAACGCTTGGTGTTGGCTGGACTTCTTCATTGTGGATGTAAGTTTTGGCATCTTATTTTAAAGCTCATCTGTATGTGTCACTTTGAACAGAACATGCAGCGTACAAACACGTTTTATGTCAGATAAGATCAGTGTAACACTTGAATAGGAAATGTTTTGATTCTGCCGCAGATTTCCCTGATTAGTTTATTTGCCAACTGGATGGGATACTCTGACCTCGGACCAATCAAATCCCTCAGGACTCTCAGGGCACTGAGGCCTCTTCGAGCGCTGTCGAGATTTGAAGGGATGAGGGTACGTTTTTCACTGTGCGACCACGTTTGAGCATGACTAACCGGTGTTGGGAAGTAGCTAAGTAGATTCAAGTACTGTACTTAAGTACAATTTTGAGGTACCTGTACTTTACTTGAGTATTTCCATTTTATGTTACATTATACTAGTGTTGTAGTTCTCAAGAACGGTCTTAAGACCACGTTTTAAAGGTTTCGTCTCGGAATCAACCACATTTTTACTCCGTCTTGTCGCGACCGGTCAAGACCACAACTGCGTGGACATCGCTACTAACTGCCTGTGCATTGTCTGATTGATCTGTTAACATCATTGCTGTGATTGCTCATAGAAAACAAAGGAAAATTCCTGCACATAAAATTCACCTCTGCAATGCCTTTTGTCTATTCTATCAAGACATTTCTCATGGTACACTCCTACATACACACAGTCATGACCCGGCCTCGGTTTAAGTGGTCTTGACTACAACACCTCTGTATACTTCTACTCCACGACAATTCAGAGGTAAATATTATACTTTTTACTCAACTACTTGTATTTAACAGCTGAGTTACTTTTCAGATTCTTATTTTACATAAAACACATGTTATACGTTTATAAAATAAGACACAACATTAAAGACTAAAGAGTTTCTCAGTCGGTGTAGTTGGGGCTCCTGGTCATGTTTCAGATGTTTATGAGTTGTTAACAGTTCCACCAAAGAGACATTTCCTCTCTAAACATCTCACTTGGTTATAACCGTTCAAATGATCCAATACTTCAAAAATTAAATTAGAGAAACGTCCAAAAACTGAAAACAGTTTTGTGTATCAGAACTTTGTTTTTTATTCTTTTTTTCTCCAATTGATCATCTCACAACCTCTCAGATATATCTGGTGACCCTTTGGATATAAAGTAGTTAAAACTAAAGTTAGTTAGTTAGTTTGTTGCTGCTGGATTAACAATCTATTATGTAATAAATGATAATTTGCCAGTTAAGGGCATTTTTACTGCAGAACAAGTACTTTTACTTATGATACTTTAAAGTACATTTTGTCGCTGATATCTTTGTACTTTTACTTTAATTTAAGATGCAGAACTTTAACTTGTAACAGAGTATTTTTACATTGTTGTACTGGTACTTTTACTCTTTTTACTTAATTAAAAAATCTGAATACTTCCTCCACCACTGCGGCTAACATAAATTTATGCAAAATACGTGATGTTTAATGCATTATCGCACTAATTTGACTGGCTTTCCTCTACAATGTGTGTTGAATGCATGCTTACACCACGGCTGCTGTTCCAGAGCTGACTGAGGTAAGAGTACAGGCAGAACTTGATGTTAATAACAAGCTTGTCGCTCACTCTTAGAAATAAAACAAACTAATATTTCTATACATTTCAATATAATCCCTTAATTCTAACAAAGTCCTCTCTCCTGGGCAGGTGGTGGTGAACGCTCTTGTCGGAGCGATCCCCTCCATCTTCAACGTGCTGCTGGTGTGTCTGATCTTCTGGCTCATCTTCAGCATCATGGGAGTCAACCTGTTTGCTGGGAAGTTCTGGCGCTGCATCAACACCACCACGACGGAGCTTTTCCCCATGACGGAGGTCAACAACAGGAGCGACTGCATGGCCATCAAAGAGGCCACGCAAGAGGCCCGCTGGGTCAACGTCAAGGTCAACTATGACAATGTGGGACAAGGCTACCTGTCGCTGCTTCAAATTGTGAGCAGTGCCATTTCCATTAGTATATAATATAATAATGTATAATAACATTATTGTAAAAGCTGTTTTCAATGACAGATTTTGAAACAATGTCCTATATTTTCAGTCAACTTTTAAAGGCTGGATGGACATCATGTATGCTGCCGTCGACTCAAGAGAGGTAGTTATTATTTTTATTAATTATTATTATTATTTGTATTAATTATTATTATTATTATTAATTATTATTGTTTTTATTAATTATTATTATTATTATTATAATTATTATTGTTTTTATTAATTAATATTATTATTATTATTGTTTTTATTAATTAATTAATATTATTATTATTATTATATGGTCATAACTTAAATAAATATCCAACCTTGCACTTTAAGATAATTGAATATACTGTATGTGACAGGTGGTAACGGTGAAGTGAGTCCAGTCTTTGGATCAACAAGTCTGACTAGTATCATGTAACAGTATAACCTTTTATCCCATATCTTCCCCTCTCTGTCGCTCAACCATCTTTCTTACTTAATAATTTGTTAACAGGGAAAAGATTTCTGATTTCTTTTCCAATGCTTTAAATATTTTGTTTCCCTTTAGGTCGAGGAGCAGCCTTCTTATGAGATCAACCTCTACATGTACATTTACTTTGTCATCTTCATCATCTTTGGCTCTTTCTTCACACTCAACCTCTTCATTGGTGTCATTATTGACAATTTCAACCAACAAAAGAAAAAGATAAGTATCTGCACCAATAAAAAAATAAAGCGTTCAATGTTTTTCTATAAGTTACATCTATACTAGGGCTGTCAATCGATTCAAATATTAAATCGAAAATGAATTGCACATTTTTTATCTGTTCAAAATCGACCTTTTAAAGGGTGATTTGTGTCAAGTTAACTTTGACTAATCTATACTTGTTGTCCCCTCATTGAAATAATGTTTGTATTGTTTTGTGTCTGCACGGAGATAAAGACCTCTTCATGACTGAAGAACAAAAGAAGTACTATGAAGCCATGAAGAAACTTGGATCCAAGAAGCCACAGAAGCCGATTCCACGTCCAACGGTTTGTCATTAATTTACAACTTGTAATGACATAAACAATATGTGTCATATTAGTTGGGAAACACTATTGTTTGACTGTTTGTCTTTGACTATATGTTTAAAATGAGGTAACCCAAAGTAATGACACAACAGCTCGGCATGCGTGGTATGACGATGTCACCGGTGACCCCTGCGCTGACCCTTTCTGCACACTGCTGGTGTGAACAAGCCAAATGACCCTGTTGGATTTGTGTTTCTGTTCCTCGCACTTCCCTCCTGACCTGCAGAACCCAATCCAGGGAGTGGTGTTTGACTTAATCAGTCAGCAGTTCTTTGACATCTTCATCATGGTGCTCATCTGCCTCAACATGGTGACCATGATGGTGGAGACGGACAACCAAAGCGTGGAGAAGGAGGACTTCCTCTTTAAAGTTAACCTGGCTTTCATTGTCGTCTTCACCGGAGAGTGCGTGTTGAAGCTCTTTGCCCTGCGGCAATACTTCTTCACCAACGGGTGGAACGTTTTTGACTTTGTTGTGGTCATCTTGTCCATAGCTGGTGGGTAAAATTACATTACTTAGAAACTGCAAATTGCTACTGTGTTCAAACCATAGACTGTATATAAATATGGACGACGCATCTCCACTTCTTCCCACTGCTAATCATGATGTCTCACCCCCTTTTTATTGCCTCAAATAACTAATTAAAACCAAACGTAGGGGAAAAATGAACACTTGAACAAACATCAGCGTGATATGAACTAGGTAAAATGACAGAAACCATCTTTGGGAAAAATGTATTTGACGTGTACTTTAAAGGGACTGTTTGTAACTTTGTAAGCGTATAAATGTAGCGGGTCGGCACACATGCGCGCTCGCGTATGCCGGGAGCCTCGTCTCCTCTGCCTGCTCGCCTTCACTCAGACAGAGCGCGCGTTCTCGTGTACTCGCTCCACCTCTAGACGCGAACGCGCGCTCACTCCACACTGCAGAAGAGTTAGTTTAGCTCTGAGAATATCTAGTGAATGTCCAGTGGACGTTTGTGCTGAAATAAATGCTGCAGCTCCTCCAGAGAGAAACGTTACCGTCTCCCTCCTGCGCCCGCAGGGAGACACCGGGTGCCGGTGTCACGGTTCACGCTTCTCTCTGCGGAGGCTCGTCACTTCACAAGACACAGAAAACCTCTGTTGGTGCGCGCTGTGTCAGTGAAGGCAAGCAGGCAGCGGAGGAGAGGCTCCGGTTGCCGGTGTCTCCCTGCGGGCGCAGGATGGTGAGGCAGGAAAAGCCAACACTAGGATCAGATC
>CAKAOI010047158.1:0-11156 GCA_916701655.1 Sebastiscus albofasciatus
GCAGCGGAGGAGAGGCTCCGGTTGCCGGTGTCTCCCTGCGGGCGCAGGAGGGTGAGGCAGGAAAAGCCAACACTAGGATCAGATCTAAATCATGTTCATGGAGAGACCTTCGTCTGGTCAGCTAACATTACTGCCAAGCAGCTGAAATATAGAGTGATATTGTGCTTTTAGCTGACGTGTGTCGCCTCACTGTTTTGAGCGATGCTCGTTCAGGTCTATTTAGAGCGAGCAAGCGCGAGCCCGACGCTGACTTTCGCTGATTTCAAGGCCACAGGTGTCGCTGTTAAGAAGCAATTCTGAAAGTTACAAATAGTCCCTTTAATGACAGCATACTTTGACCAAATGTGGTGCACCTAAGTGGCACCTCACAGCCCCCTCTAGTGGTGGCCGGCATTATTTCAAAGCTCAATAGATTATATTTTTCCAGAATGTTACAATGATGAAAGTGTTTTTTATTTATTTATTTATTTTTAATCAAAAACCTTTCCATTACATCGATGTAAGTGTTGTTACACCTGTAAGTGATCACTTAGTGAAACAATGAATTAGCTCTACAGCAGGTTCACACGAACTGTAAGGATTATCTTCCTCAGCATTTCACGAATAACATGACCGATATTGTCTCTACAGCTCAGAGTTCCTGTTCTCCCAGTAAAAGTCAGCACACCAGTTCCACCAGCGAAGCCGTACCACCCCCAACCCTGTCACAGAACCGGTCCTTCTCTCTGCCTCCTGGCCACGCTGTGTGCTGTTTCATGGATGGAGGGGTGGGACTCTATGACATGGGGGCCAAGAAGTGGGACTTCCTACGAGACTTGGTATTCTATAACATCCTTTGTAAAAGTCAACAGTCTGCACATGCGTACACATGACTGAATGAAGGAACCTGCTCTCTGTCTTTGACTTGTTTCTATATTGTTTCCAGGGTCATGTAGAGACGATCTTCGACTGTAAATTTAAGCCAGATGATCCCAACCTGCTGGCCACAGCTAGCTTTGATGGAACCATCAAAATCTGGGACACAGACACATTAACAGCTGTTTACACCTCCCCAGGCAACGAAGGAGTGGTCTACTCCCTGTCCTGGGCTCCAGGTGGGTTAGCTACACACACCCACACACACACACACACACACAAGCACATGTCCGCAACCAGGAAGAACTGAGGAAGGACTTGCAATCCATGGTGACGATCCACTTGATCCAAACATACATAATCACAACCTAATCATCCCAGCCCACAAAGACAAGTACATCCCCGAGCAGCTCAGGTATATACGTATACAGTATATATACGGTGGTACAAAAGACTTCTGGTTCCATCTCAACAGCATGTGTCAATAACGTGCATCATCTGTTGTTTATGGGACAGTTAGTGACCTTTCTGTCTGTCTGTCTGTCTGTCTGTGTGTGTTTTGAAGGAGACCTGAACTGCATTGCAGGTGCAACATCTCGTAATGGAGCGTTCATCTGGGACGTCAGGAAAGGAAAGATCATCACTCGCTTTAATGAGGTTACTTTGACTTTAGTGCAAAATGACTGACTGCGAAACTGAATGTGTGTATCATTAATGTATGAAAACCCCCAGTGTATCACTTAGTTTAAAGTGATAATCTGGAAGCTTTTCATTTAAATACAGGTCTGTTAAGTCGATGTATTGCTGAAGGAGGTAACACAATGGCAACTAAGCCCATGGCCTACTGATGAAATTACTGCAATATTTATACAGCTGCAGTATTATGAACTGGGGGTCTGTGGGGACATTCCCGGAAAAAATACTGTACTACAGTTTTCCTCCATTGCACAAAAAGTGGAACTATATGCACACAATTCTGAAAACTTGAAACTCATCATCATGCATCAACAAACGGACTCCAGAGTGCTGAACTCTGATCTCTACTCTAATTTCATTGTTTTCACTCAATAGACATTCTAAATCAACCAGCATTTTTATCTGGGAATGTCACCACAGACACCTAGTTCATAATACTGCAAATATATAAATATTGCAGTACTTTCATCAGTGGGTCATAGGCTCAATCACCATTGTGTTACCTCATTCAGTGATAGATTGTGACTTAAAGGAGCAGTGTGAAGTGTTTGCAGATATCTAGCGATGAGGTTGCAGATTGCAACCAACTGAAACTTCTCCCGTGTGCCAAGCGTGTAGGAGAACTACGGTTGCCGAAGCAGGAAAGGGAAAATATGAAAGTCTCTCTCTAGAGCCAGTGTTTGGTTTGTCGGTTCTGGGCTACTGTAGAAACATGGCGGCCGGTTCCGTGAAGAGGACCCGCTCCCTACGTAGATATAAACGGCTCATTCTAAGCTAACGAAAACATAATGATTCTTATTATCAGGTGATTATACACTAAAGTAAGCATACTTATTAATATTATATTCCATTTCTGCCAAAAGATCCCCCTAAATGCTACACACTGTTCCTTTAACAAACTTTATTTAGATCTAAATTTGTATCTTTGAGATTGCCGCTTTAATAAGTTAGGATATGGCTGCAGTCTCCCATTTTTCTACTGACAATCTGAAAAAAACACATTACAAGTTAAAAAAACTTTGTTCTTATAAAAGATTCTTCTATCCTTGCCAACTACCCTCAGTGAAACATGTGACTGATTAAAAATGATGGATGGTATGATGGTGTGTCCAGTGACGACCTCTGTCTTTCCTCCAGCATGGTAAGAACGGTATATTCTGTATATCATGGAGCCATAAGGACTCTAAGAGGATTGCTACCTGCAGTGGAGACGGATTCTGGTAAGTCCTCATCTTCCCCGACACCTCTATTCTGACAACAAAAACACAAGATTTGTGCTTCATAGAAAGTTTGATATGTTTTATATCATTTTGTCAACAGTATCATCCGGACCATCGATGGTAAAATCCTCCATAAGTACAAACATCCCGCTGCTGTGTTTGGCTGTGACTGGAGCCAGAACAACAAGTAGGTCCTCAATCCATCTGCCGTCTTTCTCAGTGGGGGAGTCAACTGGACCTGAAAGACAAACGTCTCTTTCAACAGATTCAACAATATATTTGAAACACAATTACAAGATATGACTACATAAACAGAGCAGGATTATGAAAAAGATAAAAAGAAATATTACAAGTGAAGAAGAATAAAACAAAAAACAGGTGAAATACTGTAAAAATGTGTCTTTGTGAGAAAGGCTGGAGACGAGGAGAATGCAGAGACAGACCAGTTCCAACCATGTTTATAGTGTTGTTCTAGCACATTAATACTGATGTGTTTTCCTCTCTCTCTCTCTCTCTCTCTGTAGGGATATGATAGCAACAGGCTGCGAGGATAAGAACGTGCGCGTGTACTACCTGGCCACCAGCTCCGACCAGCCTCTGAAGGTCTTTACTGGCCACTTGGCTAAAGTATTCCATGTCCGCTGGTCCCCGCTGAGAGAGGGAATACTGTGTTCTGGATCAGATGATGGGTGAGTGCAGACACACAGAGAGCTACATGCAGGCCTAATAAACGCTATTCAAAATGTTTTTACTAAATGAGATGGACATTTAATGAGAATCTGTTTCACTGCAGAGGCACAAAAACAAGAACAAGGAATCAAATAAGAATATTAAACATAATGCATATCGATCTTAACAAGCATGTATGTATTGATTGGCCAATATGAAACATGTCATTTATGTGTCATTTTAAAACTCTAAATGGAAATTATAAGTTCAGAAAACATGGAGGATGAAATCCCATTGCTCACAAATACAGGAAGGACTTTTGTAGAGAGGTTTTGTACAGTTGACATAGAAACTCTACGTTTTTACCAGTTCCAAAAAAAATTCCTGACAATTAGTTGTCCCTTTTATTATTATTTCTTTTGTAAATGCATTTTTCATTTGTGCAGATTGTTTTTGAGGTTCTAGTATTGTGTATTACAATAATGTAAATACCAATACCTGATTTTAAAGTGTTACCCCACCACCAAAATGCAAAACACACAACTAGAAGCTGCTAGAATTTTTTTTAAGTTGATTGACTTGTCTTTTACAGGGACTAACCAAGTTATTTCATTATTTCATTATTCCATTATAACATTTAACACAACAGTGTGTGTGCATGTGTGTGTGCACAGTACTGTTCGTATATGGGACTACACCCAGGATGCGTGCATCAATGTGCTGAGTGGTCATACAGCTCCTGTCAGAGGCCTGATGTGGAACACAGAGGTTCCTTACCTCCTCATTTCAGGTAATTCCACTAAAAGTACTGATCTGACTCTCCAGTTATCTTCTGTTGTTTTGTGATCAATGTGTTGTTGTCATCGTTGAGCTACTTGTGTTCTTGCTTGTGAGTGTCTATCCAATGTAATCCCAACAGACCAACAGATGTTTAAAATAATGCGCCACATAAGTGCCGAGGCAATGTGCTTCTTCTGTTCAACATTTAACTCTCCAACTGTCTAATCATATAACTCACATACATATTTTTTAGCAACAATATATTTGTATTTTTCAATTCTTTACTGACATGACAGCTGTCACCATTTTGGCATTGCCTTACAAGGTTGTATGAGGACAGGCTGGTGGTGGGGGGTTCCAGGTTTATTTTAGAGTAGCAGCTGGCTCTGTGGAATTACATTAGAGAGCTGCACAAAGGTGAGCGAGAGGCGAGTAGCTCCGTCTGCTGTGAAGAACCTTTGTGTCACTATCAACTGATGATATGGGAGACGGGGTACTGCTCCAAAATACTTCAGTTGAGTGGACATGGATGAGTTCAGTACTCTCCCTCCTCCCTCCTAAAGGGAAACAAGGAGTTGATGAATTAAAGTGATGTAAAATACACTGTTATGACTCCTACTGACACCAGCAGTAATGTTAAAGGTGCTACATCAGTAAATACACATCTCCTCTTCTGAAGTGATACATTCAGATTTTCCACCTGTTACTTACAGCTCATATTAACGTCATATCATAACAATGTTTTCTATATTGTTTCACCACATCAGTCCACACCTGTACCGAGGTGAAATGGTCACATGAGTCATTGGTGTGTTTCCTCCTGTTTGAACAAGGAACAAAGAGAGAAGGTCTTGATGTTTGTAAATGTGATGCTATAGCCAGCTGACATTTCCTATATCGCAATAATAATAAATAGATGGCTAATGTTACCTACAACAAAGGTCATTTACCTATCCAACAAATTAAATATCATCTCTGCATTTACTATACAAGTCTAAAGCCCCTTTCATGATTTTAAACTTTGCCTGTTTAAGTCTCTGCAACCATTTAGCTCTCTGGATATATGGTGATCTACTGTATAGAGACAGCAATATATTACTGATAGCATCTTTAACACAAAATAAAAATGGCTTTTAGTGAAGATGCAGGACACAGTTGGTGGTGTTTTACTGACAGGTGTATGGTGTACAGTGGACTGTATTTCATAGTGATGGGACTGTTGTTGTATTTAAATTGTAAAATGTTGTTTTATTTTTTAGGTTCTTGGGATTATACAATCAGAGTGTGGGACACAAGAGATGGCACATGTCTAGATACAGTCTACGACCACGGAGCTGATGTCTATGGTAAGACAGAACCGCAGGAAAACCACCTGCTACACTGTTAAAGGGACAGCGTGTAGGATTTATGTGGTGTGGTTGAAGATAGCAACCAACTGAGTATCCCTCCCCTCACTCCTCCCTTTCCAAGACTGAAGTAATGTGAGCCGCCAAGTGAGAAACCGTGGTAACGCCGTTCATTTCGCTCAGATCCCATCCTTACCATAATAACACTACTTTAGGAGCAACAGTCAGACGGCAACTGGCAGTACCACGATTTAGCACTCTGCGGCTCACGTTACTGCAGTTTCACCGGCGTGTTGGAAAACTACGGTGGCTTTACCGTGGTGCTGGAAGATCCTCAGAAATGCTACACACTGGTCCTTTAATTCTGCATATACGTGAAGGCTGTCAAGTACAGTATGTGATGAATGAGGTCAGTTATATGGAAGTCAGTTCATTCAAATGAATTATAAACTGCTGTTGATTCAACTTGCGTACAACGTATTGGTTTTAGAAAGACGTGGTATATTGAGGTCAGTTATTTTGCTGAATTTTGTTATGACATGATTACCAACATAGAGTTTAAAACCTGAGCCATACTACAGCACTCTTTCTGTTCTGTCTGTAGGTTTAACATGTCATCAGAGCCGTCCGTTCACCATGGCCAGCTGTAGCAGAGACAGTACAGTGAGGCTGTGGTCTCTCACGCCCCTCATCTCTCCGCTGCTGCTCAACATCCTCACCAACCAGCCTTGGGAAAAGATAATAGGAAACACAGGTAAAGGAACAGACGTCTGTTTGATGGCGTTCTGCTCTAACTCCTCATTTAATAATAATGTTGCTCGTGTGTTTCTGCAGACACAGCTATGGTTCCCGGCTCTCCGCCGCTGCTCTGTGGCAAAGTGTCTCGAGACATCAAGCAGGAGTTGGATAAACTGAGCTCTGACATCAGGGCCAAGAAGCTCCGCTGGTTCTCTGAATGCTTTTCGGTACCTACTTTCTGAATGCTTGTTTTATCAGTGGTGACGTTCTGTGATGTCACAGTTGTCTCTCTCTTTACCAACATACAGCTGGGGCTGTGTGTTGGTACCCAGAGCCAGGTTTCAACCATAAGTGTGGCTTTGTTGATTCTGCACGAGGCTCATTTGAGCTGTTTGACTTTAGAATACAGTTGGAGGGTGAGTCAACAAAAGGCTCTCTCCCTTTATTCCATGTTTACTTAAAAAAAATGAAAATGAAACAGAGATTAGAAAAGAAACGCTTCTCTTTACTAAAATAACAGAACGAGGACATAGAGGTTCAACTTTGATTTTCCTTGCATGTATATACAATATACTGTATATATATATATACATATATATGTGTATATATATATATATATATATAATGAGAACGAAACATATGATACATACATTTAAATAGCCTTTTGTGTCTCACAGATCCTGCATATTTACCACAGTTGCATACACATTTAAATGCTGCTATAGAAAAACAACTGCATTGAACATAGTTTATTGTTATTATATACAGTATGTTACTTTCTTTGTGTGAGTGTGCATGCTGCATGTGTGTTTGTGTGTGTTTCTGAACATATCTGTGTGTGCTGTGTCCTGTGCCAGCCTCCGGGAGGCAGCAGTAACCTGTGGGACTTGGTGTCGGTCATTAACGGCCAGGACGACTCGCTGCTACCAGCCAGCTACAGCAAGGGAGTGATGCACATGAAACACCTGCTCAAGTTTAAAACGGTGAGTCGCTCTGACTCCCAGAGTCACAGGTTTGTTTATTGTCATTCTACGACACAAGCTATTTATTTATGATATATATGGAGGATGAGGATGAGTTGAGGAGTCTCACAGCCCGAGGAAAGAAGGTGCTCTGTAGTCTGGTGGTGAGACAGCAGATACTTCTGTATCTCTCTCCAGACAGCAGCAGGGTCAACAGGCTGTTAATGGGTGGGTTTTGTCTTTAAGTATCCTTTGGGCTCTGCGCAGGCACCTCACCTCTCCGATACCACTGATGCTCGGTAGATGAGTACCAATAATGTTCACGGTGGTTTTAATCACCCGCTGCAGAGCCCTCCTGTCCTTGGCCGTGTACAAACCATTCCAGTTTGTAATGTTTCCAGTCATCTAGTGCTCCTCTATAAAAGTTAATATGAACTAGGCACGAGGATTTTGCTTTCTTAAGATTCCTTAAGATGTCTCTCCCTCTGGCGATGCTGTATGCTTTTTTCTCAGTTGATTGAAAAGATAGGGCTCTTATTGCCCCCCCATTTTACGCCCCTGGCCCGATTTGGTGTCACGGCTGTTGTGATCCCATCACAAGATGCTCTCTAGTTTTAACTTTCTTTTTCAGACTGCTGGTATTATATTTGGGTTCCAGAAGTGTATTTAACGTCACGTTTGTTTCTCTTCCATTCATCCTGCTGTCTCTCAGTCTGAAGCCCAGGAGCTCACTATAGTCAAGATGTCTAAGTTTGGAGGAGGTATCGGAGCTCCCAGTAAAGAGGAGAGGCTGAAAGAAGCTGCAGACATCCATCTGAGACTGGGACAGATTCAACGATACTGTGAATTAATGGTGGAGCTGGGACAGGTATGGAGTGTGTGTGTGTGTGTATGTGTGTGTGTGTGTAGTAATTTCTCTCTCAAGAAAGCATGTGACCCAGACACTAGTGAGACTTGATTAGTTGTGTTGGTACTGATCCTGTTAGTGACTATTTAACAACATGTTCTTCAGTCACTGGCTGGCTCCACCTCAGGCCTTCCATCCTGTTTTACCACTGTCAACACTGATGTTACTGATATCTGCACCTCCATTTTGGCTCTGCCATCATCAAACGCTTTGCTTGTCTTAGTGGAAGCCCTAGAGCCTTCAGGTGGAAAGAGGAGGTGATAGAAGTTGAAAAGAGATGGCATGTAGCTGTAGGCATGAAGGATTGGTGACACAGTGGAGAGTTACAGCAGGTGTAGAGAGGTTCTTCTCACAAACCTGTCAGCTCTTAACTTGAAGTATATTTATAATGATTCCATTTCTATTGTCAGAAAAAGACAGAAATGAAAAGAAAGAAGATGATTATACTGCAATAATGGAGGGTGAGCATTATGTTTGTTTCTTCCAGTGGGAGAAAGCATTATCTGTGGCACCAGGAGTCTCCATGAAGTACTGGAAGAAACTCATGCAGAGGTAAACCATGTTGAAGTTTGTTGTTTCAGCTTTTCCACTAAACAATAAAAAATATTTCATGTCCTGGTGCACATGTTTTCACGGTGAACTGGACTTGGACAGGACAGTGCAATCCAATGCAATAATACGACATACAGTACATACTGAACAGAAACATGTTGATATCTGAGTTGTGTAGGAAGATAGCCGCAGACTCACAGCCACGATGCAAAAAATAATTTTATAATTGACCAATGTTTAAACATGACGGTCAAAACATGGTCAGCACCTTTCAACACTGGTGTTCCTTTATGGGCATAAATGTGTGTCACTAGAAACTTTGATTTGAAATCTGAATCATTTGTATTTGAATTTGAATTACTCAAACTGAATAATTGCATTAAAAACTGAATTTGAATCCCATCGTTTGAAATTGAATGTATTAGTTTGGAACTGAATTCCAATGAACCTGAAACTGGATGTAAAATTATGAAATTGAATTCAGTTGCTCTGAAACTGTATTTGATTCTCACTGAAAATCCAACTCTCTGAACTTCTACATTCAGATCTCACATTTCAAATTCAGTTCATGTGGATGAAAGGTTTGATATCCCGTAGACAACACGATTCGGCTGGCTGGCGAAATACAGATCTCCTGCTTTTAAAGCATTTAAAAAACGAATTAGCTGTCTTTCTAATTCATTATTTAACTTCCTAATTTAAGTCATTTGCTTTTATCTTATTGTGGCAGTCATGTCTGAAAAGCCCCGCCGTGCAGCGGATGCCTAGTTACAAAAATTCAACCTTCGCTGTGATGATGTCATGTTTGTCTCGCGCACAGCGGGCATAAACTGGTATTAACGATGGCTCTGTTCCATTCGGTGTCCCAGTAAGCAGAGCCAGTGAGCCAGCATGTACAATACCAGGATCCTGAAAGTGGCTCACCTAAATAGAATGCAGCTACGAGTAATGTTATTATTTACACCTGTACTTTTATGTCAAAATGTGTCCTATGATAACAGTGTACTGTTTCCACTCCCTGCATGCTTCATGTAGACTTTAGTGGAGCTTTTGTTCGGCAATTTAGTCGATGTAAGTCATGCTTGTTGTTTTGTGTTTTTACCAGATTTTCTAGATTCTTACAGCTTGATTTGAACTGGGATGATTTATTCTGCCACCTTAATTTGACCAACGTATTTATAATTTACATGCAAACTAAAAGATAAATGCTGAACCTTTATGGGTTGTGAATTGTTTATGTTATTTGCATATGTAAATTTTAATATGCTCATGTTGCAGGAGAGCTGACCAGCTGATGGCTGAGGATAATGATGATGCTATCCCGTACTGCATCGCCACGGGAGACATAAAGAAACTTGTAACGTTCTTCAGTGGCAGAGGACAACTGCTGGAAGCCTTAATAATAGCACAGGTACAGTAGTTTCCTTCAGACTGCTAGATGTGGAATAAATGCTTACAGATAAATAAGTAGTTGGAGACAAAGACAGAGAGGTGAGGAAATACTGAAACAGTCATTTTCATGATTGTGAAAATATTGATAAGAAATGATGAAAATCATAAATAATAATATTCTATATTTTTAGGGAGCATGTGAAGGGAACATTCGTGCACCTCAAAGCTCTGCAGCTAACCACACAAATAATGATGTGGATAACAGACAACAATACCAGAGGTAAAGCACACACACACACACACACACACACACACACACACACACACACACACACACACACACACACACTAGACACCAGACAGTGTCCCCGACAGCATCCCTGACACCAGACAGTGTCCCCGACAGCGTCCCTGACACCAGACAGTGTCCCCGACAGTGTGCCTGACACACCAGACAATGTCCCCGACAGTGTACCTGACACACCAGACAGTGTCCCCGACCAGACAGTGTCCCGACAGCGTCCCTGACACCAGACTTTGTCTCGGTCCCATACTGCTTGCTCAAAAAGCCACACCCCTTCTGGCCGCGTCTCATCCCACTTCTGACACCAAATGTAAGGTTTGGAGTGTTGTAAGTCCTTACAACCAGGATGGAAGTGTATGACTTTGTGAAAAACTGTTTGACGCATCGGCTCATCTTTCAACAGAGCTCGGCTCTTTTTACCGGTGATCTTTAGCAAGTGACAAAAAGAACATCACGATGTCACCCATGGCAAAAAGGCAGCTGGACAATGAAACAGGTTTCTCTCAGGTAACACAGACTTCAGTGACTGACGAGACATTCAACATGCTTGCTCTCAGAAATTAGCCTAATTACCAAATGGACCCTTCCAACCATAAAGCGCACACACCAAATAATTATCTATATTTACAAATAAATCATCACCATACTAATATATATAAAATATACATGACTATACGGTCTAACACAAGTTAACTAGGAAATATTATAAACTTAAGAAACATCAAACAATCCCAA